>JAAAWM010012231.1:0-278920 GCA_036873465.1 Thinopyrum obtusiflorum
TGGACATGTTATTTATTTCTGTGATGAAACTGCTAGAATTGCTAAACCTTGTGGTAAAGATAAACATAGACCTGTGGTAGGCATGCCTGTTATTTCTGTTAAAATAGGAGATCATTGTTATCATGGCTTATGTGATATGGGTGCTAGTGCTAGTGCAATACCTATTGATTTATACAAAGAAATTATGCATGATATTGCACCTACTGAGTTAGAAGATATTAATGTCACCATTAAGCTTGCCAATAGACATACTATTTCACCAATGGGAATTGTTAGAGATGTTGAAGTCTTGTGTGGGAAAACTAAATATCCTGCTGATTTTCTTGTTCTTGGTTCCCCACAAGATAGCTTTTGTCCCATTATATTTGGTAGACCCTTCTTGAACACTGTTAATGCTAAGATAGACTGCGAAAAGGATGTTGTTACTATTGGTCTTGGTGATATGTCTCATGAGTTTAACTTTTCTAAATTTCGTAGACAACACTGTGAAGAGGAATTGCCTAGTAAGGATGAAATTATTGGTCTTGCTTCTATTGCCGTGCCTCCTAATGATCCTTTAGAACAATATTTGCTTGACGATGAAAATGACATGTTTATGAATGAAAGAAGGGAAATAGATGAAGTATTCTTTAAACAGGAACCTATCCTGAAACACAATTTGCCTGTCAAAATCCTAGGGGATCCCCCTCCTCCCAAGGGTGATCCCGTGTTTGAGCTTAAACCGTTACCTGATACTCTTAAATATGCTTATCTTGATGAGAAAAAGATATATCCTGTTATTATTAGTGCTAACCTTTCAGAGCATGAAGAAGAGAGATTATTGAAAACTCTGAAGAAGCACCGCGCTGCTATTGGATATACTCTTGATGATCTTAAGGGCATAAGTCCCACTCTATGTCAACAAAAAATAAATTTGGAGAAAGACGCCAAACTAGTTCGTGATCACCAACGATGGCTGAATCCTAAGATGAAAGAAGTGGTAAGAAAGGAAATATTAAAGCTTCTTGAGGTAGGTATTATTTATCCCGTTGCTGATAGTCAGTGGGTAAGTCCTGTCCATTGTGTCCCTAAAAAGGGAGGTATTACCGTCGTTCCTAATGATAAAGATGAATTGATCCCGCAAAGAATTATTATAGGTTATAGGATGGTAATTGATTTCCGTAAATTAAATAAGGCTACTAAAAAGGATCATTACCCCTTACCTTTTATTGATCAAATGCTAGAAAGATTATCCAAACATACACATTTTTGCTTTCTAGATGGTTACTCTGGTTTCTCTCAAATACCTGTGTCAGCTGATGATCAATCAAAAACCATGTTTACTTGCCCTTTCGGTACTTTTGCTTATAGACGTATGCCTTTTGGTTTATGTAATGCACCTGCTACCTTTCAAAGATGCATGATGGCTATATTCTCTGACTTTTGTGAAAAGATTTGTGAGGTTTTCATGGACGATTTCTCCGTTTATGGATCCTCTTTTGATGATTGCTTGAGCAACCTTGATCGAGTTTTGCAGAGATGTGAAGACACTAACCTTGTCTTGAACTGGGAAAAGTGCCATTTTATGGTTAATGAAGGTATTGTCTTGGGGCATAAAATTTCTAAAAGAGGTATTGAAGTTGACAAAGCTAAGGTCGATGCTATTGAGAAGATGCCATGTCCCAAGGACATCAAAGGTATAAGAAGTTTCCTTGGTCATGCCGGTTTTTATAGGAGGTTCATTAAGGACTTCTCGAAAATTTCTCGGCCTCTGACTAATTTATTACAAAAAGATATATCATTTGTCTTTGATGATGATTGTGTAGAAGCATTTGAAATACTTAAGAAAGCATTGATCTCTGCGCCTATTGTTCAGCCACCTGATTGGAATTTACCCTTTGAAATCATGTGTGATGCTAGTGATTATGCTGTAGGTGCTGTTCTAGGGCAAAGAGTCGATAAGAAATTAAATGTTATTCAATATGCTAGTAAAACTCTAGACAATGCCCAGAGAAATTATGCTACTACTGAAAAAGAATTCTTAGCAGTTGTATTTGCTTGTGATAAGTTCAGACCTTACAATGTTGATTCTAAAGTAACTATTCACACTGATCACGCTGCTATTAAATATCTTATGGAAAAGAAAGATGCTAAACCTAGACTTATTAGATGGGTTCTCTTGCTACAAGAATTTGATTTGCATATTATTGATAGAAAGGGAGCTGAGAACCCCGTTGCAGACAACTTGTCTAGGTTAGAAAATGTTCTTGATGACCCACTACCTATTGATGATAGCTTTCCCGATGAACAATTAAATGTCATAAATGCTTCTCGAACTACGCCATGGTATGCTAATTATGCTAATTACATTGTTGCTAAATTTATACCACCTAGTTTCACATACCAGCAAAAGAAAAAGTTTTTCTATGATTTGAGACATTACTTCTGGGATGACCCACATCTTTATAAAGGAGTAGATGGTGTTATTAGACGTTGTGTGCCTGAGCATGAACAGGAACAGATCCTACGCAAGTGCCACTCCGAGGCTTATGGAGGGCACCACGCTGGAGACAGAACTTCACATAAGGTATTGCAATCCGGTTTTTATTGGCCTACTCTCTTCAAGGATGCTCATAAGTTTGTCTTGTCTTGTGATGAATGTCAAAGAATTGGTAATATTAGTAGACGTCAAGAAATGCCTATGAATTATTCACTTGTTATTGAACCATTTGATGTTTGGGGTTTCGATTATATGGGACCGTTTCCTGCCTCTAATGGATATACACATATTTTAGTTGCTGTTGATTACGTTACTAAGTGGGTAGAAGCTATTCCAACTAGTAGTGCTGATCATAACACTTCTATAAAGATGCTTAAAGAAGTTATTTTTCCAAGGTTTGGTGTCCCTAGATATTTAATGACTGATGGTGGTTCACACTTTATTCGTGGTGCTTTCCGTAAAATGCTTGCTAAGTATGACGTTAATCATAGAATTGCATCTCCTTATCACCCACAGTCTAGTGGTCAAGTAGAATTGAGTAATAGAGAACTCAAATTAATTTTGCAAAAGACTGTTAATAGATCTAGAAAGAATTGGTCCAAGAAACTTGATGATGCATTATGGGCTTATAGAACTGCATATAAAAATCCTATGGGTATGTCTCCGTATAAAATGGTTTATGGAAAGGCATGCCACTTACCTCTCAAATTAGAACATAAGGCATATTGGGCTATTAAAGAGCTCAATTATGATTTCAAACTTGCCGGTGAGAAGAGGTTTTTTGACATTATCTCACTTGATGAATGGAGAACCCAAGCCTATGAGAATGCCAAGTTGTTTAAAGAAAAAGTTAAAAGATGGCATGACAAAAGAATACAAAAGCGTGAGTTTAATGTAGGTGATTATGTATTGCTATACAACTCTCATTTAAGATTTTTTGCAGGAAAACTTCTCTCTAAATGGGAAGGTCCTTACGTTATCGAGGAGGTCTATCGTTCCGGTGCCATAAAAATCAACAACTTCGAGGGCACAAATCCGAAGGTGGTTAACGGTCAAAGAATCAAACATTATATCTCAGGTAATCCCATAAATGTTGAAATCAATGTTATTGAAACTGTAACCCTGGAGGAATACATAAGAGACACTTTCCAGAACGTTTCAGACTCTGAAAAGGAATAGATATGTGGTACGGTAAGTAAACCGACTCCAAAATAGTTCTAATGGCAATTTTTCTCCGTTTTAGAATATTTAGAAAAATAGAAAAATAAGAAGCAGTCCAGGAAGGACACGAGGCCTCCACGAGGGTGGAGGGCGCGCCCTACCCCTCTGGGCGCGCCCCCTGCCTGGTGGGCACCTCGTGTGCTCTCCGGACTCCATTTTCTTGCACGATACGTATTTTGGTCGGTAAAAATTCATTATATAATTTCCCGAAGGTTTTGACTCCTGGATCATGCGAATATCCTCTGTTCTTGTTTCGAGCTGTTGCTGCTGCAGATTAGAGCAAGATGTCTTCTCAAGAGTCAGTCGCTGAGAGCCGGGTGTCTCATCCGGCATCGAGATCAAGGACAAACAGCGATGCTGACCACTTTGGGCCAGCAACGGAGGAAGAGATGGAGGCTAATTTGAAGAGGATAGATGCCATGGAGGAGGATCAGGAAGTCACTTCTCGCTTCCGAGCTGGATTTACGATGGGGGAACTACAGAGCTTGGCTATCCCAAACTCGGTTATTCCTTCCAATGTTAGATTTCTTTCTTATGAAAACATGAAGAAGAGTGTCGCTTGTTCTCCCGTAGCTATGCAACACCCTTGGATGCAAGGAGCTTTAGCCGTTACAGGAAAGCTTCGAAAGGAAATAATGGACCTCAAGCAGCAAGTCAATAAGCTCGAGGAGGAGAATCGTATCCTGAGGGGCATCATCGCCAAGAATATCACATCACCATCCCCGAAAAAGGAGACATAATCATATGGGTATGGGCACTCCCCTCGGCAACTGCCAAGCTTGGGGGAGATGCCCCGGTATCGTATCACCATCACATCTCTATCTTTACCATTTTTCTTAGTTCGATCCTTTTGGTAATATCTTGATCTAGTAGAATAAAGTTTTTAGTATGATCCAGTTTTGAGTTTTGCTTTATGATCCCTTTATGTAATCGCCCCCCCCCCCCCCCCCCCCCCCCCCCCCCCCCCCCCCCCCCCCCCCCCCCCCCCCCCCCCCCCCCCCCCCCCCCCCCCCCCCCCCCCCCCCCCCCCCCCCCCCCCCCCCCCCCCCCCCCCCCCCCCCCCCCCCCCCCCCCCCCCCCCCCCCCCCCCCCCCCCCCCCCCCCCCCCCCCCCCCCCCCCCCCCCCCCCCCCCCCCCCCCCCCCCCCCCCCCCCCCCCCCCCCCCCCCCCCCCCCCCCCCCCCCCCCCCCCCCCCCCCCCCCCCCCCCCCCCCCCCCCCCCCCCCCCCCCCCCCCCCCCCCCCCCCCCCCCCCCCCCCCCCCCCCCCCCCCCCCCCCCCCCCCCCCCCCCCCCCCCCCCCCCCCCCCCCCCCCCCCCCCCCCCCCCCCCCCCCCCCCCCCCCCCCCCCCCCCCCCCCCCCCCCCCCCCCCCCCCCCCCCCCCCCCCCCCCCCCCCCCCCCCCCCCCCCCCCCCCCCCCCCCCCCCCCCCCCCCCCCCCCCCCCCCCCCCCCCCCCCCCCCCCCCCCCCCCCCCCCCCCCCCCCCCCCCCCCCCCCCCCCCCCCCCCCCCCCCCCCCCCCCCCCCCCCCCCCCCCCCCCCCCCCCCCCCCCCCCCCCCCCCCCCCCCCCCCCCCCCCCCCCCCCCCCCCCCCCCCCCCCCCCCCCCCCCCCCCCCCCCCCCCCCCCCCCCCCCCCCCCCCCCCCCCCCCCCCCCCCCCCCCCCCCCCCCCCCCCCCCCCCCCCCCCCCCCCCCCCCCCCCCCCCCCCCCCCCCCCCCCCCCCCCCCCCCCCCCCCCCCCCCCCCCCCCCCCCCCCCCCCCCCCCCCCCCCCCCCCCCCCCCCCCCCCCCCCCCCCCCCCCCCCCCCCCCCCCCCCCCCCCCCCCCCCCCCCCCCCCCCCCCCCCCCCCCCCCCCCCCCCCCCCCCCCCCCCCCCCCCCCCCCCCCCCCCCCCCCCCCCCCCCCCCCCCCCCCCCCCCCCCCCCCCCCCCCCCCCCCCCCCCCCCCCCCCCCCCCCCCCCCCCCCCCCCCCCCCCCCCCCCCCCCCCCCCCCCCCCCCCCCCCCCCCCCCCCCCCCCCCCCCCCCCCCCCCCCCCCCCCCCCCCCCCCCCCCCCCCCCCCCCCCCCCCCCCCCCCCCCCCCCCCCCCCCCCCCCCCCCCCCCCCCCCCCCCCCCCCCCCCCCCCCCCCCCCCCCCCCCCCCCCCCCCCCCCCCCCCCCCCCCCCCCCCCCCCCCCCCCCCCCCCCCCCCCCCCCCCCCCCCCCCCCCCCCCCCCCCCCCCCCCCCCCCCCCCCCCCCCCCCCCCCCCCCCCCCCCCCCCCCCCCCCCCCCCCCCCCCCCCCCCCCCCCCCCCCCCCCCCCCCCCCCCCCCCCCCCCCCCCCCCCCCCCCCCCCCCCCCCCCCCCCCCCCCCCCCCCCCCCCCCCCCCCCCCCCCCCCCCCCCCCCCCCCCCCCCCCCCCCCCCCCCCCCCCCCCCCCCCCCCCCCCCCCCCCCCCCCCCCCCCCCCCCCCCCCCCCCCCCCCCCCCCCCCCCCCCCCCCCCCCCCCCCCCCCCCCCCCCCCCCCCCCCCCCCCCCCCCCCCCCCCCCCCCCCCCCCCCCCCCCCCCCCCCCCCCCCCCCCCCCCCCCCCCCCCCCCCCCCCCCCCCCCCCCCCCCCCCCCCCCCCCCCCCCCCCCCCCCCCCCCCCCCCCCCCCCCCCCCCCCCCCCCCCCCCCCCCCCCCCCCCCCCCCCCCCCCCCCCCCCCCCCCCCCCCCCCCCCCCCCCCCCCCCCCCCCCCCCCCCCCCCCCCCCCCCCCCCCCCCCCCCCCCCCCCCCCCCCCCCCCCCCCCCCCCCCCCCCCCCCCCCCCCCCCCCCCCCCCCCCCCCCCCCCCCCCCCCCCCCCCCCCCCCCCCCCCCCCCCCCCCCCCCCCCCCCCCCCCCCCCCCCCCCCCCCCCCCCCCCCCCCCCCCCCCCCCCCCCCCCCCCCCCCCCCCCCCCCCCCCCCCCCCCCCCCCCCCCCCCCCCCCCCCCCCCCCCCCCCCCCCCCCCCCCCCCCCCCCCCCCCCCCCCCCCCCCCCCCCCCCCCCCCCCCCCCCCCCCCCCCCCCCCC
Source organism: Thinopyrum obtusiflorum (assembly GCA_036873465.1). Taxonomy (NCBI): domain Eukaryota; kingdom Viridiplantae; phylum Streptophyta; class Magnoliopsida; order Poales; family Poaceae; genus Thinopyrum; species Thinopyrum obtusiflorum. The sequence goes on from JAAAWM010012231.1 coordinate 6,729, forward strand.
CCCCCCCCCCCCCCCCCCCCCCCCCCCCCCCCCCCCCCCCCCCCCCCCATGCTTGTCCAAGTAAGGATAGCACCCAAGCACCGGTCCACCCACATATCAAATTATCAAAGTACCGAACGCGAATCATATGAACGTGATGAAAACTAGCTTGGCGATAATTCCCATGTGTCCTCTGGAGCGCTTTTCTCTATATAAGAAATTGTCCAGGCTTGTCCTTTGCTATAAAAAGGATTGGGCCACCTTGCTGCACTTTATTTACACTTGTTACTTGTTACCCGTTACAAATTATCTTATCACAAAACTATCTGTTACCTATAATTTCAGTGCTTGCAGAGAATACCTTGCTGAAAACCGCTTATCATTTCCTTCTGCTCCTCGTTGGGTTCGACACTCTTACTTATCGAAAGGACTATGATAGATCCCCTATACTTGTGGGTCATCACCATTGTGGCGCAAGTTTTATTACAAGCCTCTTACAAACTGGACCTTCTCTCAAAGAAGCCTCGTGGTTTCGATAGGGAAATGTGTCCCCCTTGTGGGCAAAACGTAATCACTGCCTCTTTTCGCCTTGTATTTTCTTCTACGGGCAACATGGAACGACAGGATATCCGTGCTGAAATTTAAACTTATTTAGGGTTCGTTTGGCCTTTTTATACACTAATTAATTGAGTTTCCTAGGCATTTAATGCCCATAATTCAAATCTGAACTACAAATACATGATCCAGTTGACCAAAATGGCTAGAAAAATTATACATGTGTCCGTGGGTGCATGTTTAGGTCCCATGCCAGGAATGGGAACGAATTACAACCGTACCGGTGTCATGGCTCATCCTCAAACATTTCAAATCTCTGTTTTTAAGTCCCCATAAATCCTAAACTCACCAGAAAGTCATCAAAGGTGGCATGGTGTCATGTCATGGCACATATATGTCGTGGTAAAAACATTGCCAATTTGGGCCAAGATTTATTACAAAACTCTTACAAACTGGAGCCTGTCGCAAGAACCCTCGTGGTTTCGATAGGGAAACGTGTCCCCTTATGGGCCAAACGATAATCACTCCCTCTTCTAGCCTCGTATTTTCTTCTACATGCGACATGAAACAACTGGAGATTCGCACTGAACTTTGAAATTATTCAGGGTTCGTTTGACCTTTTTTATTCATTAATTGAGTTTTCTAGCCATTTCAATGTACATAATTCAAATCCGAACTATAAATACATGCTCCAGTGCACCAAAATGCCTAGAAAAAACGTACATGTTTCCTTGGGGTGCATGTTTAGGTCCCATGGAACGAATGGGAACGAATTCAACCATCTCGCCGTCCTGGCTTGGCCACAAAAATTGCGAATCTCGGTTTTTAAATCTCTGTAAATCCAAAACTCACCAGGAAATCATGAAACTTGGCATGGTGTCACTACATGGTACATATAATTGTCCAATTTGGGCAAAGCTATATTACAAGCCTTTTACAAACCGGAGCCTGTCGCAACCCTCATAGTTCCGGTAGGGAAACATGCCCCTCTTGTGGGCGAAATGATAATCGCTGCCTCTTCTCGCCTTGAACTTTGTTTTCTACAGGCAACATAGAATAACAGGAGTGTCGGGCTGAAATTTGAAATTGTTCAGGGTTCGTTTGGCCATTGTATATATATTACTAATTACTAAGTTTTCTATGCATTTAATGTAGTCCATAATTCAAATTTGAACTACAACCACATGCTCCAGTGAAGCAAAATGGGTGGGAAATCATACATGTGTCATTGGGTGCATGTTTAGGTCTCATTTATGGAATGGGAATGAATTACAAACTTGTCGTCGTCCTGAAACATTGAGAATCTCGGTTTTTAAATCCCAGTAAATCAAAAAGTCACCCAAAAAACATGAAACTTGGCATGGTTTCTTGACATGGCACATATATGCCGTGGTAAAAAAAATCGTCCAGTTTGAGAAGAGGCGCACACATTAGTAGCCAAGGAAGTCCTTTTTGAAACAAAAAGCTGACACGTTAATATCGCAAACGGTTGTATTATATTAACCGTATCGAAAATTAACCATACTCGGTGGCGTGCGTGCAGCTGTTTGATTAGACGGGACGAGCGCGAGAAGTCCGCCATGCAGGCTTGACGGGACGCGTGCGAGCTGTCCGCCGTGCAGGCTCGATGGGACGCGTGCATCCTGTCCACCTCGTAGGCTCGACGGGACACGTGCGAGCAGCAAGGCCGCCCATGCTCACCGGGAAGCGAGCTCTTTGACCTCCATGCACCAGCCGCCGCCCGCCTCGCTCACAACTTCTCCATTAATGGGTTAATTAAAGCACCTGGACGGAGGGTGTTTGCTTGTGATCCCATGGCAGCATTTGCTTTGTTCGTGTTTTCAACTCGTATTCCACCCTAATTTAAATTGCCACATAGGGCAATGGATAATACGACCACAAATAAAATGGCAACGGATAATACGACGACAAATTTACAATGGCGCAGATAATAATTGTCTTACATATTCTGGATAATTTAAAATGCCACATGCGGCAAAGCCCGGAAGACACGGGGGCAAGAGAAGAAGGAAATTGCAGACAACGATCCAGGTCGCTACTGTCTCTACTCGTCGATGGATCACCGGGCGGCGAAATCCTCCAGCTCCATCTTCAATTCCTCATCACTTTGCCTGAAAGCAGCCACAGATTCCTCCACCTCCTGCTCGCGCTCGATCCAGAGCTTCCTCATGCCACCCATCAGTTCCTTGACGACCGCTTTCAGTGTCATCTCCGAGGCACTGCTCTGCTCATGCAGCATCTTCCAGCCGGCGGCCTCCTCCTCCTTCTCGGCGACCAACTTGAGGAGCTTCACATTGTCACACATGAGTTGCTCGACGAGGCCAGTCGCCTTGTCAATCAAGGCATCGCTGATCTTGAGCAGCTTCATCAAGCCGTCGACCATCTCCTGCTGCGTAGTGACGCCAGCGAGAATGTCATCATCGCCGGCGAAGGACTTCAGGAATGCCGGCTCATCGCGATGGCCGACGCCGCGAATGCGCTTGTGAGAGACCTCGCGTGCCCGTGAGAGCTCGTTCGAGGGCTCCGCGGCCCGCCGGGACATCTCCGCTGTGGCTGCGGCTTCGCGGCGGGACCTCTCTAGTGCTTCCGCGGCCTTGGTCTTTGCTGCCCAATTATATGTCCACCCTAAACTCCTCCTACCGGTCATGGTGGAACGACTTGATAGAAAAACCAGTTTTGTGGGTGATGAGGAGAGGAACTGTGAAGTAATTTTTGAGTGGGTGGTTTTTATAGCCCGGTGCTAAGTGTGAACACATATTAGTCTGATAGTTGTGAACAGATTTGCAATTACTTATTGTGTTGTAATCAGCAATGTGACAAGAAACAAGGTCAAAATTTGTTGATGGCAGAAGGTTGACCACGTCGTTGCTCGCCGTTGAGGCGGCCGCGGTGCGCTCTGCTCTGGCGTCCCTGCGCGCACCCTGCTCGCCGTTGAGGCAAAGTTACAATGGCAACGGTTAATAATTCTTAATAATTGTCTTACATATTCAGGATAATTTAAAATGCCAAATGCGGCAAGGCCCAGAACACTCACGACCTACATATGAATACAATTATAATAAAATACAAGCTAAAAGGCTGAGCTGGCGGCCTTCTGACGATGGTCTTCTCGGACTCCATGATCAGCATAGCACCCTTGCGGCCGTTCACTCCAAGTGTCCCAACCCGCCTCCGCCTACGGAGCTGCTGGCGCTGGGAGGCTCTTGGGGCTGCTGGGCCTCTTGCAGAAGAGCTTGACAACGTGCAATCGTGTGCATGACAACTCCGCGGAACCGGTCCCTTTCCATGTCTCTGGACTGGTAGCAAATTCCGACGATCACCTGCATCCTCAAGATATCACGTTGGTGATGTTGTACTTCATCGGGGATGTCAACTCTGCCAAGGATGCCCTCGAGCCTGGCCACCACACCATCGGGATCGAGGTTGACATGGCCGCCATGGGCAATGATGAAGCCGGAGGCTGCCTTTGTCTTGACTGAATCGCAAGGTCCTCTGCCCATTCCTTGCGGGGCATCAGCCTCTCGATGAGCACTAGTGACGGTGGCTCTTCGGGTGGGTCGTCGATCATGCCGCCGAGCAGCTCTGGATCTTTTGCACGATGGATGGCAAACTTCTCATCACACCTCCTCTGCAATATGTCAATTATGCTCCCAAGGACTGTGACACCGATATCGCTGCCGATGGGCCATGGTGCCTGCACCGGCCGATGAAGCTCTTGCTCCCCGACCTGCTCCGTCTCGTTCTCCTCGCCGAAGATGTAATGCAGGTAGGCGTCAACGTCGAAGCTTTAGTCGTTGCCTGGCATGCTTGGAATAACTAATGGTAGATGGGTGAGGACTAGATCTTCGCAGAGTGTCGCGGTGGTGCCTTGCCGCCTGGGTTATATGCAGCAAGACGTTAGCTAGTGGCGGGAAACTGGGGAGGGAATAGGCATGAATTTTACAATTCACCCATGTGGAGCGCGGGAAGCATTTGCTGGAGCGCGGTAAGACGAAGTGGAGCACACACACAACCCGAATACCATATCCGGTGCCACATGTTATTTATCATACAAGTGTTAACATAAGGAAACGTATGTGTAACTTACTATTCATCGCACACGAGTACTCATAGACGCATCGTGTGCGATACTCCTAGCCACCACAAGCAACTAGTTTGCATTTTTCAAAGTTTTTTGTACACACAGAATTGCAAACGAACTAACTATTAACCGTCTTGTTAAGTTGAACCGTTTCTATTGCGTTCTCTAATCAAAAACAGTTCGTCCGAGTGAACCGTATGCCATATATCACACACACCTTGATCTGGCTAACCGTTTATGTTGCACTCCCTAATAGCAAACGGTTCATCGGAGCAAACTATATGCCGTATATCGCACACACATTGATATGGCTGCCCGTTTCTGTTGTTCTGCCTCATCGCAAACAGTTTGAACGGGTTAATCGTGTGCCCTAAATCGCACACGCAACTAAAATCTGAACCGTGTTTGATGGCTCTGCCATCGCAAACGTTTTGCACCTTTTTAATGGTTTTTTACATCCCCGTTTGTGATTAATGCATCGCACACAGTTTCGTTAAAGGGTCTCTGATCGTAGTGTCACGTTAGCAGCATCCTGCAGTAGTGTTTCCTACGGGTATAATGTCAAAAATCAAATTTGAGCTACATGCGCATGTGGCAGTGCACCTAAATGGATTGCAAAAATACATGTGTCTCACTGGGTGCATGTTTACTCCCCGTGCAAGAAATTTCAAACATTGAGAATCTTGATTTTTAAATTATAGTGCATCCAAATCTTATTTGAAGTTCATGAAACTTATCATGTTGTCATATGGACACCAATGCAAAGTGGCATTGTACTTTTTTTGTCAAATTTGAGACCAATTTTGATGTAATCTTTATCTAATTACAAATGGGAGATTATTAATAATTGGGAACCAATATCCCAAATGGATTATTAATTCGAACCGTGAGTGTTAGACCAACAATGGATACGTGCCATGCTTCAGCTAAGCAATAAAGCAACATCATTCATCATCCAAATAGAAAAACAATATACGTGACGCCACGCGACCCGTGTGCCCTACGAGCAGGCATGAGTTGACGGGACGCATGCGAGTAGTCCGTCGTGCAGGCAGACCGTGAGGCGTGCGTGCAGGTGTGTGAATTGACGGAGGCGTGCTCACTGCGCAGTGTCATCGGGTGGCGTGCGAGTATCTATGTGAAACGACGGTAGGCATGCCAGCAGTCCGGTGCACAGGATCACTGGAGGCAAGCCAGCGGTTCGACCGCCGCCTGCCTCTCTCCCACTACTCCATATTATTGGTGCGCCCGAGCGGCCGCACCCCCATCCTCGCCACACACACAATCCTCTCTCTCCGCTTGCATCCTTGACGCCGCTCTCAGTCCTCAAAGCCGTCAGTGTATGAGGATGCCGCCGAAGTGCCCCATCAAAGGGAGTGGTGACGTCGGGGCTGCTGAAGCACCGGAGCATGGCGTGGAGATGGAGACAGAGGTTGCCCTCACTGCTGGCGAGTTATCGCTGCACCCTAACATCGTCGAGCTTCCACAACCGGAGGCAGAGTTCCACACCGACTCTGGTGATGACTCGGGTGACAACCCCAACGACAACTCCGACAACCACTCCGGTGACGACTCTGATGATGACGAACAACTGTTAGTCATCTATACCCATTTATGTGTCAAATAGATCCTAGGGTTTCTCTGATTACCTATGCCTCCCCCTTTTTGGAATAGAAATCCTATGGTTATGTTCTCCCAACCTATGAAATCTGAGTAAGTTTCATTAGATCCATGTAGTGTATTGATTGTTTGAATGGTACAAGTGATAAGTGATTAGTAGTTTCATCTGTGCAAATGATTTCTGCTAGTAATCCGACTAGGGTTAGTGTTCGATCTAATAATTCCTAGCCAGGACTTGACAATTGATTTTGAATGACCTACATATGTTTGTGCCATTATTTTCTTCAAGATTGGTCTGTACTTAAACAACTGTGCTTAAAAATTGAACCATAATCTCTGGATATGTATAAATAAATAGCCATAAATTCCTAATCCTACTTCACGGCATGTAAACATTGATTTGATGCCAAATTTGTTTTACTATTTGTATAGGTGATGTCTGACGATGTGGACAGCGAGGATAAAGATGGCCAGAGGAGGTACAAGAGTCAAATCCAGAGGGAGCTTTATGCGGGAATGCATAACAGGTGTATTAGGACCTGGAACAGCGGCTATCGATGCCCATTTTGCAAACACAAGCTTCATGACGTGTATCTAAGTGTTCTGGTGCATGCAAGAGGATAGGCCATTGGCTCCTTCAAGCAGAAGTATTCTCGTAGGGTGGCGTGCGGTGCGTACACCGAGTACCTGGAGAAGCTTCATGACCGTGTCGGCCTGTGAGATGACATGTGGGATCGAACTATGTACGCTTGAGTATGCTTAATGACGGTTGAACTATGTACTTATGGTTGAACTATGCTTGTGTACGTGTATGCTTATTATCTATGTCTGAGTATGTTTAATCTATGTTTACTTATCTCTAACCATGGGATATGGATGAAATCAATTCGGTGGATGGAATCTACCTCCGTCCTGGTTTATTGGTCCCCTTTGTAACTTGTGTTAAATTTTGACCAAAGATTTAACTGACAAAATGTTAGTGCAGGTCAGCAAAATTATATCGTTGGATGCGTATTTGAACATAGTGTTCAATGATATAATTTTTTGGGACATGCATAAAAATTTCGTAGTTAAATATTTTGTCGAAATTTGGTACAAATTACAAAGGGGACCAATAAACCAGGATGGAGGTAGTACGTCAATCACACACGGTTCAAAAATTTGGAACCGTGTGCAATGACTTTCATTTTGCCTGTTGCGTCAATCACACATGGTTGGCTCTAGCAAACCGTTGCCTCCAAAATTCTTTGTGGGACAGAAAACTCGCACCACCCAATTCAAAAATAAAAAAGGAAACCCTCACCATCCACACATCACAAAAACCCTCACCCCGCCCGCCACCCCCTCCGGTCCCCATTCACACCTGCACAAGCTCCTCCGCGTCTATGCTTGGCACCGCCTATCATGGCGGTAACCCCTTAGCTCGACGCTTGCCACCGCCGCTAGGCTGCCGGCTAAGCCCACCGCATTCCGCCACTTCCGCTTGCCGCCGCCTATGGCCATCGACTTTCTCGACGCTGCTCGCGGTCGACCCAGCTCCGCTCGGTTGGGGAATCTGCCGTACTGAGGGTTCTTTCTCATGGACAACAAGGTAACTAATTTAATGAGATATTATCTCATCTCTTATCCCATTCCATCTACCTCCTTTAATCACCAGGCCAAAATCGCCGTGAATTCATTTTTATTCGAGCTGATTTGAGGGTTTTCTTCCATTCATAGAGTGTACAGTGCGCGGACACATCGGGAATTTGCGGCCTCCGCCAGACATTCCATCTCACCATACGAGATGACTTGAGGATGCGCAGTATTTTCAATCTGACCCTAAATCGGTTGGCATGGCCTACTTTCCTGAACATATTCTAAATATTGCTACATCTGGATAAAAGGTGCCACATGCACCATATACATCAAAGGGGATTTTCCCCCCTCTTCTTTCTATATTAGGAAAATTAATGATGTATTGTTCTTTCAATTACTCTCATATTTCCATGACATCATGTTTACCCTATCTGTTTAATTATAGATTTTTGTCCTTCGATTTCAACTGTTGTACAGTTCTTTCAATTTGCACTACTGGAATCAGGATCTTTGCCGTCAGCCAGCTCATTGTCGTCTGCTAGCTGACGGCAAAGAAGGTCTTTGCCCTCAGCTTAAACAAAGCTGACGGCAAAGAAAAAGCTAGCGACAAAGACCATGTTTGCCGTCAGCCAGTTCTTTGTCGTCTGCTAGCGGACGACATAGAAGCTTTGCCGTCTGCTAGAGGACGGCAAAGAGGGAGGGTGGCCCACTAACGAGAACCAACTAACTGCCACTTTCTTTGCCGTCCGCTAGCAAACGACAAAGCTTCTTTGCCATCCGCGAGTAGACGGCAAAGAGAATAGCCAACCTAACGGTCGTTTTCCCCCCGGCCCCACCCCACTAGCTACGCACTTTGCCGTCTGCTAGCAGACGACAAAGAAACTAAACCCCCCCCCCCCCCCCCCCCCCCCCCCCCCCCCCCCCCCCCCCCCCCCCCCCCCCCCCCCCCCCCCCCCCCCCCCCCCCCCCCCCCCCCCCCCCCCCCGTCTTTTTTGTTGTTGTTTTTTGATTTAGGTTAATTAGTTTTTTAGGTGAATTAGTTACTTGTTTTATCCTACTGTACATAGGTTAATTAATCAGTTATTTTTTTTGGTTAATTACTTAGTTAGTTTCTTTAAGTTAATTACTTAGTTAGATATAAGCCCAAGAACAAGAAAAGAAAAGAAAGAAAGAAGACTTAAAAGGACTAGGAGGAGAAAACATAGAAAAAAGAAGAAGGGGAAAAAGAGAACAGAAAAAGAAGAAAAGAAGAACTAAAGTCTGCTGTCTATCCACTATTCATGTTAGTACTCCTACTACTATTAGTACATTGTTTGGTTTTGATGCCCACTTTCTTTGTCCCTAAAATGTTGAGCTTGTCTTGACTAACCGTATTTAACAACTTGATGCACTATATGAGTAGATGGTGATGCTGGCATGCACATTGACGAGACATGTATTTGCTGTTAGTTGGGTCACTCTTCTTAAGTTTTCACTGGCCAGGCTACCAATTTGCTTGTGGATTGTGGGTGTTCAGGCGGACTTGTTGTTAGTTGGATCATGCTTCCTTTGGTTTAATTGGTCAGCCTGTCAATTTGTTGATTTTAGTTTAATAGATTTTAGTTTAATACATTTTAGTTTAATAGATTTTAGTTGATTTTAGTTGCAAGCCTGCCAAGCAAAGCAGCCATACTTTTAGGTTAATAGATTTTAGTTGATTTTAGGTTAATAGATTTTAGTTGATTTTAGGTTAGTAGATTTTAGTTGATTTTAGGTTAGTAGATTTTAGTTGATTTAGGTTGATTAGTTGAAGAAGAAAAAGAAGACAAGAGGAAGAAGGAAAATAAGGAAAATGAAGAAGAAAAAGAAGACACGAGGAAGAAGGAAAAGAAGGAAGAAGAAGAAGAAAAAGAAGTAGAAGTGGAGATGAAAAAAAAGTAGAAGTAGAAGATGAAAAAAAGAAGTAGGAAAAATTGAAAAAGAGGGTTGCCGAGGGAAAAGAGGGTCGCTGTCGTGGTTTTGTCACGGCAGATGTCGTAGTGAAAGGACTTAGTCGTGGAGCCATCGCGACGAGTTAGCTTAAAGGGGTTAAAACGGACAAAGGACGCAGAGAGTTTTATACTGGTTCGGCCCCTTGCAGTGAAGGTAAAGGCCTAATCCAGTTGTTGTGGAATTGCTAGGGTTTCGATGACCAGGGAGCGAATCCGCTATGCCTGGCTCTCGAGTTGTTGTTTTTGTTGTCCCTAAACCGCCGCCGGGTCATCCCTTTATATACATAGGTTGATGCCCGTCGGTTTATAGAATCCCGAGGCCGGCTCATAAACGTGTCCGGCTCGGTCTCTACTCTTTCTATCTTACAGCACAAGTTTACATATCAATGTCAGTTTATGTCTACAGGCCTTAATCCGCCTTTGGGCCCTGGGCCTTCATAAAGCGCCACCGTCTTTGTCTTCATGGGCTTCAAATATAATAACTCATTATGGGATAACCCGGCCTCTCCTGGCCGGTTTATGCCCAGCAGTAATATCCCCAACATTAGGCCCCAGATTGATTTGAACTGGTTCATGTCAATCTTCGATACTTAGGAAAAAATTTCCTTCAGCACCTTCACGTAAGTCTCATAAACCGCCATGACGTCATCTTCCAGGATCATGATAAACCGCCATGATGTCACCTGTTATTAAAAATTGCATATATCTCGCCTTCATTAATAAGCCTCCAACAATCGAGGCGACAGAGCTGTCACATATCCCATTTTTGGACTCCTCGATTCTCGCGCCTGTCACTTATCCATTCACCTTATAAATAAAGCCGAAGGGTCCTTCTTATTTTTTCCCTTCGTGCCTCTTCACATCGTCCTCTTCCTCGCGTCGCCCGAACGTTGGAGCTCCGCCGCCGCCGTCGACCTTCGCATCTGCCCCAACGACGGCCGCTGCATCACCCTGATCGTACCAGAAAGCCGCGGCGCCTCTCCACTGTTCCTTTGACACTGGTAAGCCTTCTCTCCTTCCACCCTAGATCTTATCATTAGGGTTTGTACTCATCGGAGTTCTTCGAAGTTCTAGAACTGTTCGTCCCTGTTCTTCTCAGTAGCGCAAATGGCAAGTTAGATCTGATATTTTCCGGTGCCTTTGTAGTTAGAGCTCCCTTTTTCCTCATTAGAGCATCCCCTTCATATAGAAAAACTCATCTGAACCTGATGAACTGCTTAAACACCTGAAGTTTAGGTCTGAGTATATTCTAGTTTTCTGTCGCACCGCAGATCTGAAATTATCATACCAATTTGTGAAACTTGTTTTTCCCTCACTTAGGTTTTTTAGATCTGTACCTTTCACACCAATATAGGCGGTTTAGCTTTTTGAAGAATAGTAATCCGGTAGGTATCATTAGTCCCCTCTTAAACCGCCAAGTCATTTATCTTTGCACCTTCTCCATTGTCAGACTCCGGTTTAGTAATATCAAACTCCGGTTTAGCAATATGCATATACCTCTGCTTCTGCTTATCTTGCATCGCTTTATGCTTGCCCGTCATAAATCTTAAACCGGCATTTATCTTTTTCCAGCCTTTCATTGCAATGGCCAAACAATTTTATGCTTGCAACTGGGTCCCTTCCCGGGTTACGGAATCGCAACTAGAGGATGTGTCACAACTGGCGCTTTAGCGAAAAAAGAAACTATCCAGTGGAGGGTCCCCGGTCCAGAAAATCCTCCTGAGCCCAAGGATGGAGAAGTAGTCATGTTTGTCGATCACCTGAGCCGAGGGTTTAGCCCTCCCAGATCAAAGTTCTTTCGAGATGTACTTGCTAGCTTCCAACTCCACCCTCAAGACATTGGCCCAAACTCTGTGTCCAATGTTTGCCATTTCCAAGTATTTTGCGAGGCTTGTCTTCAAGAGGAGCCCACAGTTGAACTGTTTAGGGATTTCTTCTATTTAAACCGCCGCACAGAGTTCACAGATGGACCCAACACTGAGCTTGGTGGAATGGCTATTCAAAAGAGGAAGGATGTCAGCTTCTCTCATGCCAAGCTTCACAGTCACCCCAAGGACTGGAATCAGACTTGGTTTTGTTGCAAAGACACAGCTCCGACTGATGAAAATCCTCTGCCAGGTTACCGCCCTCACCGTCTTAGCAATACACATCCCTTTCCTCAGAGATTAACTGCAAAGGAAAGGTCCAACTATGCTCCACAACTGTCAAAGCTCAGAGCCTTTATGGTGAACGGTTTAACAGGTGTTGATTTTGCTCGCTGTTGGATAACCTGGAGCATTCTGCCCTTAAGCCGGCGCCCCAGTTTGATGTGTGAATACACAGGGAGTTTGAAAGACCCTCAACGACATGTTGATATTCAGCTAACAGAGGCGAAAGTTACTGAAGCTGTTAAGAAAATACTGAATGAACCGGAAGCTGTCTGTAGCCAGACCGGATTAAGTCCTTTCTGCGTTTCCAACAAACCGCCAACTATAAGAATCACATAACTTTTTTGTTCTGACTTGCTCCTTTCAAATATTCTCTCAAAATTTTGTCCATCTTTGACAGGGCGATGATCCGTTCTGGAAGAAGAAACCACAGGACAAACCGGCCAAGACACCTCGCCCCAAGACCAAGGTTACGAAAAAGCCTGCCAAGAAGAGGACCACTAAGTCTTCTGAAGCAAACGCTAATGCTGACTTGGATAATCCAGAATCAGAGGTAGAACTTGACTCCCTTGGTTCTTTTTTCATACACCTCATTGACAATGACTATTATCAGGACGACGCTGAAGGCAGCCAAACTGAGGATGCAGAGGTAATTATCCTTTCCTCCGGTTTAGATCCTCTGCCAGCACAGAAAATCCATCAAGCAAACCGGAAAATAAAATTTTCTCACCCCTAGCTCACTTGGACCCAAACTTTCTTTTGAAGAAGCAGCAACACGAAGCTCGCCGCATAACCCGGCACAGTGGCCAGGTAGTTACCTCTGCCGGTTTACCAAACACTCCAGTCCGGAAACGTCGATCAGAGGTCTCTTATATTCCTGATACTTCTTGCCCCAAGGCGAGTTGTTTCCGACAGCCTCTTAATCCGTCTGATTCAAATTATCAGGGTACACCTCATTCTTCTTCTGGCGAGTCAACAGCCACACAACTCCCACCTCTCAAGACAGTGCCTGGGTGAGTTATGTTTTGATTTTATCCTTACTATATTATATCTGTCCGATTTATTGATCTTCATGTTTGTTTGCAGCGCCAGGCCTAGACCCAGCAAGAAGGCCCAGTTAAATAAACCGGTGGACGATAATGTAGTTATTGAACCGAAAAGAACTCCAGACCCAGAAGGAACAAATGCCGACGCCATGCTTGATGATCCGCTACCACAAGAACATGACTTCTTTGCTGAACAAGTAGAAGCTGACACAACGGGTCATACTGATGAACCGACAAGCCTGATCCGGACTGATGACAAACCGGCAAACCCAGCTAAGGCTGCTGATAAACCGTCAACTCCAGGGAAAGCTGCTGATGACAAGGAAGATGACATTATGATTACTGGCTTTGGCCACACTGCTCCTGGCAATCCTGTCGCTTTATCCAAGCATAACGCCAAGGATGAACTTTCTGCTATGAGCAAAGGCAAGTGGAACGCGAATTTGTCAAGCTACGCCCATCTCAACGCCCAAGACATTCACTCTGGCTTCTTGAACCGTCTGTACACAAGCCGCGACTATGAAGCCGGCTTAGTAAACTTCATGAAAGAGTGATATGAGGTAACTAGTGTTTAAGTGTGCATAACTGTTTCTCTCTTATATCCAATTCCAAATGTCAACTCCAGTAGCCCCCAAGGGCCAGTTTATGATGTTAATCCAAACCGGAACTTTGTAATATCTCAATTTTGCATGCTTAGCCTCCAAGGGGCGGGTTATCCTTTCAAGATGAACTGGTACTTTAGAATTGTAATATTGTATCTTTCACTGGTGTAGTCCCCAAGGGCTGGTTTATCTTTTCAAGGTAAACCGGGACTTTAGAAGAAAAATCCATAATGTTACTTTGAACAATCATACATTAGCCCCCAAGTGCCAAGAATAATACTTGTATTGTGCTTGGGACTTGTAGAAATTTCTGATAACGAGCAAATAGGCATTAGCCCCCAAGTATCAGGTGCGTAACTTGTTATGTGCTTGGTACTTCAAATATGTACTGCCAACTCATGATATGTCTGTCTCTTATAGGCTGAGCTGAGCAAAAAGGAAGCTCAAACCACTGATTTGCAAGAAAACATCAAGTCCCAGCAAGCAGAAACCTCAAAAGCAAAAGATGAGCTAACCAGTGCCTTAGCCGCCATGGAAAAGCTGAAGGAAGGCTTCAATAAGGAGCGGGCAGATTGGAACATAGAAAAATCCGCTTTGCAAAAAAGAGCCGAGGATGCAGAGGCAGCCCTTAAACTGGTGGCGGAAGAACTGACTGGTCTAAAGCGGCAAATCAATGCTATGACCACTGCTATCTTTGGTAAGTCTCCTTGCTTTAAATTTTCAACATATCATCTCATACATTGCCGGTTTACTGATGTTTTATAATGATGCAGGGACTCGCATTACCCATCTGGGTTCTGACATGCAGAAGAAGTTGAAGGCTGCTTATACTCTTATAGAACAATTATATACTGGCGCGCAACGGATCATCTGCACTGCTTCTCACAATAAGCCGCCCCCCACTCTTATCAAGGATACCTTAGCAAGGTTGTCAATGCTGCCTGCCCGGGTAGAAGAGCTAAAAAGATTTGCTGCAAGGGCTGGTGCTCTGACCTTGCTAACCCGGGCAAAAGCATGGGTGCCTGATCTTGATCCAGTGGATGTGTGTAAAGGTTATCCGAGCTTAAAAGAGGATGGATCAGAATTTGGTAATGATGACCTCCGAGCCATAAACCGGGAAGTGCGTCCACTGGCTTGTCAATTGGCTGAAGAAGCTGATCTTTCACATTACCAGGCGAGTTATGACGTCAATAACAAACGGGTTGCTGCACCAACTCCTGAAGCTCAAAATCTTATCCTGCCAATCCGTAAGAACACCTATGCCCCTGATATTGAACCGTCCACCCTTATAAGCGACGAAGCTATGTTCCAAGCCCTAACTGGGATCGACTGGGCAACTATTGACTTCCAGCCGCTGGGTAGAGATGAGGAGGATGAACCGGTGCAAGATGATCCGCAGCCGTCAAGTCAACCTGTTGACGAGTCATGATCCGGAGGCCGGGTTAGCCTTCTGCGAACCACAACACTTGTCGAAAAACAATTATTCTTTTGGGCACTGAAACGCCTTGTAATAGGCTAGTTCAAACACTTGGTCTGTTATGCCTTCGTGCATTTTTATTTTGCCTGATACTTGTTAATCCGCCATGCTTAAGATATATGACGTTCAAAATCTGTAGCTGCTCCTGCATACAAGAAGTTGAAAGTGTCCTGGCGGTTTACCGTCGGACGGGTCATGATGCCCAAACACCTAGCCAGGGATTATAACCAAGGCTGTAAAAAGATAATCAAATATGAAAATAAATGATACCTGTGATATTGAATCACATCGTTGGTTGACCAACTTTTGTAGTAAGGGCGATAACCCCAATCATGAGTGCTGATAACTCCTTCCATATTGTGCCAGTTTATAATAAAACCGTACCGGGTTATGATAAACACCGGATTATCCATATTCAATACTGGCGACTTATAGTCGAAACTAGACCGGGTTAATAAACTCCGGATTATAACTGATCATGTACTGACAACTTTGTAGTTGAAAGCCAAACCGGGTTAATGAACGTCGGTTTATCAAAAACATCATAAATCTCATCAAAGGAGAAAACACTTGGCAAATAAAAGCATATGAAAACTTGTAGTCGAGGCTTTTCACGGGCTGCCAGGCCCCAAATTCGAGGCTTTTCATGGGCTGCCAGGACGTTGAGCTAAACCATTTTACAAAGCCTTTTAAGATGGACCTCAATATTTAACCAATCGTCGTTTTAACTTTGACAAGTTCAGGGTCAATGAGATTGACTTGTCAAAAGTTCGGCGGGTCATACCAGGTTTACCTGGATGGAGTGGCTTACTTAAAGAGGCAGGCTAACCCGGGGTTTTAGGTGTATACACCAGGCTTCCAAGCCATGGCTTGATAGCCTATTACAAGTGTAGATTCTTTGTTCATTGCGAAGCAAAGAATCCCCAAGCAATATTTTGAGCTGTGCTCAGTGGGTGCCTATGTTTGAGTTGTACTTTTACAACACTCTCTTTGGCCCCTAAGTAATTTTCTTTTGGCCTTGAGCCGATCAAGAGGTGTAGCTATGGTTCGAATATGACCAAGCCCCCAAGTGATTTTTCTGGTGACCTTGCGCCGATCAAGAGGTGTAGCTACGGTTCGAATACAACCAAGCCCCCAAGTGACTTTTATATATGGCTTTATAAGCTGAATCAAGGGGTAAACCAGACGCCGCTTTATAAACAGAAGCCCCCATGTAACCACACATGATGTAAGAAAAACAACAGATACCCCGCTTTAGCTGAGGCTTCGGTTTATTATATTGATCATAATATATACATTGTCATAACTATGTACATGAGCAGAGCCTGTGGCTCAAGTATAGTAAGGCCGAAGATGAGCGATATTCCACGGCCGGTGGGTCTCCTCCTCCGATTTACGTGAGTCTTTGTGCTCTCGAACATCTATAAGGTAGTATGACCCATTATGCAGATTCTTGCTGACCACAAAAGGCCCTTCCCAAGGCGGGGATAACTTGTGCATATCAGTCTGATCCTGGATGAGTCGGAGCACCAGATCGCCTTCTTGAAAAGTTCTGGTTCTAACCCGGCGGCTGTGATAACGCCGCAGATCTTCCTGATAAATTGCCAAATGGGCTGCTGCAATGTCACGCTCCTCATCTAACAGGTTAAGTGCTTTCTGTCACGCCTTCTCATTATCAGCTTCGACATAAGCCGCCACACGAGGCGAGTCATGACGGATGTCACTAGGGAGAACCGCCTCTGCTCCGTAAACTATGAAAAAAGGCGTGTAACCCATAGATCTGTTGGGTGTGGTATTGATGCTCCATAACACAGAAGGTAACTCCTCCACCCAACAACCCGGCGTCTGTTGCAAAGGAACCATAAGCCAGGGCTTGATGCCTCTCAAGATCTCTTGATTAGCTCTCTCCGCTTGACCATTAGACTGGGGGTGAGCCACTGATGATACGTCAAGCCGGATGTGCTCACGTTGACAGAACTCCTTCATAGCACCTTTGGACATATTGGTACCATTATCAGTTATAATGCTGTGTGGAAAGCCGAACCGGAAAATCACCTTCTTGATGAATTGAACTGCCGTAGCTGCATCACACTTACTGACCGGCTCTGCCTCCACCCACTTAGTGAACTTATCAACTGCCACCAAAAGGTGGGTCTTCTTGTCCTTGGATCTCTTAAAGGGCCCAACCATATCCAGCCCGCAAGTTGCAAACGGCCAAGTGATTGGAATCATCCTCAACTCCTGGGGCGGAACATGAGCTCGGCGTGAAAATTTCTGACAACCGTCGCACTTTTTCACCAAGTCTTCTGCATCAGCATGAGCCGTCAGCCAATAGAAGCCATGACGAAAGGCTTTAGCTACCAGGGACTTTGAACCGGCGTGGTGACCACAATCTCCTTCGTGGATCTCACGCAAAATCTCACGGCCTTCTTCAGGAGACACGCAACGTTGAAACGCCCCTGTCACACTGCAATGATGTAATTCTCCATTGATAATAGTCATGGACTTGGACCGCCGGATTATCTGCCTGGCCAAGGTTTCATCCTCTGGTAACTCGCCCCGGTTTATATACGTCAAATATGGGACTGTCCAATCTAGAATGATATGAAGTGCTGCCACCAATTGAGCCTCCGGATCAGGAACAGCCAGATCCTCCTCTGTGGGGAGTTTAACCGACGGATTATGCAGCACATCCAGAAAGACGTTGGATGGAACCGGTTTACGCTGGGAACCCAAACGGCTTAAAGCGTCCACCGCTTCATTCTTCCGCCGGTCCACATGATCAACCTGATAGCCTTTGAAGTGACCTGCAACAATATCCACTTCTTGACGATATGCTGCCATGAGCGGATCCTTGGAATCCCAAGTACCAGACACCTGTTGAGCCACTAGGTCCGAGTCACTGAAGCACTTAACCCGGCTCAAATTCATCTCCTTAGCCATCCGAAGACCATGGAGTAAAGCCTCATATTCAGCTGCATTGTTAGTGCAAGGGAACATTAAACGGAGAACATAACAAAACTTATCACCTCGTGGGGAAGTTAGCATGACTCTAGCCCCCGAGCCCTCCAATTGCCTGGACCCATCGAAATGAATAATCCAATAGGTATGATCCGGCTTTTCTTCTGGCGCCTGTAATTCTGTCCAGTCATTGATGAAATCCACAAGCGCCTGAGATTTGATCGCCGTCCGGGGCATATATTTTAACCCGTGAGGCCCAAGCTCAATAGCCCACTTGGCAACCCAGCCAGTTGCTTCCCTGTTCTGGATTATATCCCCCAAAGGAGCTGAACTGACCACAGTGATGGGATGGCCCTGGAAATATTGCTTAAGCTTCCGGCTCGCCATGAAAACTCCGTACACCAGCTTCTGCCAATGTGGATACCTCTGCTTGGACTCAATAAGTACTTCACTGATATAATAAACCGGCCGTTGAACCGGATACTCCTTTCCGGCCTCCTTGCGCTCCACCACAATAGCCACGCTAACAGCCCGAGCATTAGCAGCCACATATAACAACAAGGGCTCTTTATCAACAGGAGCAGCAAGGATCGGCGGTTCGGCCAGTTGCCGCTTTAAGTCCTCAAACGCTTCATTGGCGGCGTCACTCCAGACGAAGTCGTCCGTCTTCTTCAGCATCTGATATAAAGGGATTGCCTTCTCCCCAAGGCGACTGATAAACCGGCTCAAGGCTGCAATCCGGCCTGCCAGATGTTGAACATCATTGATACACTTTGGTTTAGCCAAAGAAGTTATAGCCTTGATTTTCTCCGGATTAGGTTCAATGCCCCTGTTAGACACCAGAAAGCCCAAAAGCTTGCCTGCTGGTACACCAAAAACACACTTGGCCGGATTAAGCATCATTTTATAAACCCGGAGGTTATCGAAGGTCTCCTTCAAGTCATCTATCAATGTCTCCTCCTTTCTGGATTTTACCACAATATCATCCACATAAGCATGAACATTGCGGCCAATCTGATTATGAAGACAATTCTGCACATAGCGCTGATAAGTCACCTGGGCACTCTTGAGCCCAAAAGGCATAGACACATAGCAGAAGGCTCCAAAGGGAGTTATGAAAGCTGTCTTCTCCTGGTCCTTAACCGCCATTTTGATCTGATGGTAACCAGAATAAGCATCCAGAAAATTCAAATGCTCGCAACCCCCCGTAGCATCAATGATTTGATCAATACGAGGGAGAGCAAAAGGATCTGCTGGACAAGCTTTGTTTAAATCTGTGTAGTCCACACACATACGCCAAGTGCCGTTCTTCTTAAGTACCAGCGCCGGATTAGCCAACCACTCAGGATGAAATACTTCAATGATAAATCTAGCTGCCAAAAGCCTGGCTACCTCCTCACCAATGGCCTTGCGTCTTTCTTCATTGAACAGGCGAAGAAACTGCTTGACCGTTTAAACTTGGGATCGACATTAAGAGTGTGCTCAGCAAGTTCCCTCGGTACACCTGGCATGTCAGAAGGCTTCCATGCAAAGATGTCCCGATTCTCACGGATGAACTCGATGAGCGCGCTTTCCTATTTCGGATCCAAGTTAGCGCTGATGCTAAACTGCTTGGATGAATCACCAGGAACAAAATCAACCAGCTTAGTCTCATCAGCCGATTTAAACTTCAAGGCCGGATCATGCTCTATAGTTGGCTTTTTCAAAGAAGTCATATCCGCCGGATCAACATTGTCCTTGTAGAACTTCAACTCCTCTGTTGCACAAACCAACTCAGCATATGCCGCATCACCTTCTTCACATTCCAAAGCGATCTTACGGCTCCCATGAACCGTGATGGTCCCTTTATGACCCGGCATCTTGAGCTGCAGATAGACATAACAGGGCCTTGCCATGAACTTAGCATAAGCCGGCCGTCCAAACAGGGCATGATACGGGCTCTTGATTTTCACCACTTCAAAAGTCAATGTCTCTGATCTTGAATCATGCTCATCTCCAAAAGCAACCTCCAGAGCTATCTTACCAACTGGATACGCCGATTTACCAGGCACCACGCCATGGAAGACCGTGTTGGAAGGTTTAAGATTTTTATCTGTTAATCCCATGCGACGGAAGGTTTCATAATAAAGGATATTGATACTACTCCCCCCATCCATGAGTACCTTGGTGAATTTATAACCTCCAACCTGAGGTGCCAACACCAATGCCAGATGACCCAGATTATCGACCCGAGGCGGATGATCCTCTCGACTCCACACAATGGGCTGTTCAGACCAGCGCAAGTAACAGGGCACCGCCGGTTCAACAGAGTTCACTACCCTTTTATGAAGCTTCTGGTCGCGCTTGCACAGGCTTGTGGTGAAGACATGGTACTGCCCACTATTCAACTGCTTCGGGTTGCTCTGGTAACCCGACTGCTGCTGTTGCTGCTGACTCCCCTGATGATTATAACCACCTTGGTTGCCCTGATTGCCTTGATTGCCATGTCCGCTCTGATTACCGTGAAAACCTGAACCGGAACTGCCTCCACCGTAACCCGGCCCATGGGATCCGGGGCCTGAACCACCGCCCGGTCCATGATCATACCGAAAAAATTCTGAATTTTTGAACTCCCGCATAATATAACAATCCTTCCACAGGTGCGTGGCCGGTTTATCCCGCGACCCGTGCTTTGGGCAAGGCTGGTTTAACAGGTGAGACAAGCGCTCCGGATTGGGACTTGGTCCTCCACCACGCGGGGGCAGTTTACCCTTACGACGCTGGCCATTATCCTGCGCGTTGGTGTTAGCCACAAAATCTAAACTGTTATCCGCTTTACGCTTACCGCTGTTTCCATGACCCGCCGAGTTATGCTGCTGCCCTTTGGTGCTGCCGCTCTTCTTTCCCTTCCCTGTCTTGTCGTCGTCAGACTCGGGATCCTTGGTACTATCAGAGTCGGCATACTTCACCAGAGCTGCCATAAGTGTTCCCATGTCATTACAATGACGTTTGAGCCATCCCAACTTCAACTTCAGAGGTGCAAACCGGCAATTGCCTTCCAACGTTAAAACTGCTGTATCGGCGTTGATGCGGTCTGATGAATGCAAAATCTCCGAAACCCGGCGCACCCAGTGGGTTGTAGACTCTCCTTCCTCCTGGACACAGGTAGCTAAGTCCACATTTGACATGGGCTGCTTGCATGTGTCCTTGAAATTCTGGATAAACCGTGCCCTTAACTCGGCCCATGATCCAATGGAGTTAGCTGGCAGATTTTTCAACCATGTGCGAGCTGTTCCCTCCAACATCATGGTGAAGTATTTAGCACACGCCGCATCGTCCACATCCAGCATCTCCATTGCCATCTCATAGCTTTCAACCCATGACTCGGGGGATAAATCGGTGGTGTAATTCGGCACTTTACGTGGGCCCTTGAAATCCTTGGGCAGCCGTACGTTGCGCAGCGCCGGGACGAGACACGGCACCCCCAACGAACTAGAGGTGACCCCTGGTTCCACCGAAGTTGTTGGACGAACCGGAGTAAGTTGGCGAGCTTCGTGTTGTGCCGCTAACTTGGCCTCTCGACGTGCCCTAGCACAATCCACCACATCCTGAGCATCACCACCGCCGCCTGCCCCCCCCCCCCCCCCCCCCCCCCCCCCCCCCCCCCCCCCCCCCCCCCCCCCCCCCCCCCCCCCCCCCCCCCCCCCCCCCCCCCCCCCCCCCCCCCCCCCCCCCCCCCCCCCCCCCCCCCCCCCCCCCCCCCCCCCCCCCCCCCCCCCCCCCCCCCCCCCCCCCCCCCCCCCCCCCCCCCCCCCCCCCCCCCCCCCCCCCCCCCCCCCCCCCCCCCCCCCCCCCCCCCCCCCCCCCCCCCCCCCCCCCCCCCCCCCCCCCCCCCCCCCCCCCCCCCCCCCCCCCCCCCCCCCCCCCCCCCCCCCCCCCCCCCCCCCCCCCCCCCCCCCCCCCCCCCCCCCCCCCCCCCCCCCCCCCCCCCCCCCCCCCCCCCCCCCCCCCCCCCCCCCCCCCCCCCCCCCCCCCCCCCCCCCCCCCCCCCCCCCCCCCCCCCCCCCCCCCCCCCCCCCCCCCCCCCCCCCCCCCCCCCCCCCCCCCCCCCCCCCCCCCCCCCCCCCCCCCCCCCCCCCCCCCCCCCCCCCCCCCCCCCCCCCCCCCCCCCCCCCCCCCCCCCCCCCCCCCCCCCCCCCCCCCCCCCCCCCCCCCCCCCCCCCCCCCCCCCCCCCCCCCCCCCCCCCCCCCCCCCCCCCCCCCCCCCCCCCCCCCCCCCCCCCCCCCCCCCCCCCCCCCCCCCCCCCCCCCCCCCCCCCCCCCCCCCCCCCCCCCCCCCCCCCCCCCCCCCCCCCCCCCCCCCCCCCCCCCCCCCCCCCCCCCCCCCCCCCCCCCCCCCCCCCCCCCCCCCCCCCCCCCCCCCCCCCCCCCCCCCCCCCCCCCCCCCCCCCCCCCCCCCCCCCCCCCCCCCCCCCCCCCCCCCCCCCCCCCCCCCCCCCCCCCCCCCCCCCCCCCCCCCCCCCCCCCCCCCCCCCCCCCCCCCCCCCCCCCCCCCCCCCCCCCCCCCCCCCCCCCCCCCCCCCCCCCCCCCCCCCCCCCCCCCCCCCCCCCCCCCCCCCCCCCCCCCCCCCCCCCCCCCCCCCCCCCCCCCCCCCCCCCCCCCCCCCCCCCCCCCCCCCCCCCCCCCCCCCCCCCCCCCCCCCCCCCCCCCCCCCCCCCCCCCCCCCCCCCCCCCCCCCCCCCCCCCCCCCCCCCCCCCCCCCCCCCCCCCCCCCCCCCCCCCCCCCCCCCCCCCCCCCCCCCCCCCCCCCCCCCCCCCCCCCCCCCCCCCCCCCCCCCCCCCCCCCCCCCCCCCCCCCCCCCCCCCCCCCCCCCCCCCCCCCCCCCCCCCCCCCCCCCCCCCCCCCCCCCCCCCCCCCCCCCCCCCCCCCCCCCCCCCCCCCCCCCCCCCCCCCCCCCCCCCCCCCCCCCCCCCCCCCCCCCCCCCCCCCCCCCCCCCCCCCCCCCCCCCCCCCCCCCCCCCCCCCCCCCCCCCCCCCCCCCCCCCCCCCCCCCCCCCCCCCCCCCCCCCCCCCCCCCCCCCCCCCCCCCCCCCCCCCCCCCCCCCCCCCCCCCCCCCCCCCCCCCCCCCCCCCCCCCCCCCCCCCCCCCCCCCCCCCCCCCCCCCCCCCCCCCCCCCCCCCCCCCCCCCCCCCCCCCCCCCCCCCCCCCCCCCCCCCCCCCCCCCCCCCCCCCCCCCCCCCCCCCCCCCCCCCCCCCCCCCCCCCCCCCCCCCCCCCCCCCCCCCCCCCCCCCCCCCCCCCCCCCCCCCCCCCCCCCCCCCCCCCCCCCCCCCCCCCCCCCCACACCGGCGGGCGCTTCTTCTTTGGGCGGGAGAGGTCGGGGGAAGACGAAGAGGGGTGCAGCTAGAGGTGGACGTGGCGGTGGGAGAGGTAGGAAGGCTGTTGCGCCTTCCTCGCCGCCACCCCCAGCTGAGTCTTCGGACCACCGGAGTGCTCCGTCTCAGGTGGACCCATCAGACTTGGACCCGTCTCGGACTCCGGTCCATGAGCCTTGGGCCGACGAGCCTTGGGTCGCCTAGCCTTCGTCCCATGAGACTCAGGCCCGAGAGTCTTCATCCCACGAGACTCTGGTCCCAAAGTCTTCGTCCCACGTGACACCGGTCCTTGGTGTGCTTTGCCGGCGCCACTTCCCGGGGTGGGTCATGTTTCCTGGTGAGGGTCAGGTTCCACAGCTAGCAATGAGCTGGGAGCTGTACGTGGCTGCCCCGGCCCGACCAGATGAGAGGATCAACGGTGTCTTATGCGAGACGGTGGCCGACATTGTGAGGCGGCGGTTTTGGGTAATTTCTCCTTTACAGAATTAAAAATCAACAGTACCTAGTGATTGTACTAATCAGTGTTGTCTTGTTCGATTGTAGACCTTCTACATGTGTAGTGAGGAACACGAGGAGGAGGCGGCTAGGGTTCTCGAAGCCGAGTGCAAGAACCTACTTCAGAACTTACGGCACGAGGCTAGGGTGCAGGCTGTTCGAGACTACTACGCCTCGACTAACATTAGGAGGGCCAAGAAGAAGTGCTGCGCCAAGTATCTGAGTAAGGAGAAGCACATGAAGGTAATTACATATTCTTAAGGCCTTGTACTTAGTTTCCTTGATTTCATTCATAGGCGTAGCGCTAAAATTTCTCTTTGCCTAACTTAGGTGCCCCCAAGATGGTGTGCGGATAGGATGGACTGTTGGGAGGCGTTGGTGGATGAGTGATGCTCTCCCCAATGGCTAGCCGAGCACAACAAGGCTAGGGATAAGCATGCCCAAATGCAAGGTGTGCCACACCATTAAGGGAGCTCCAACCTGTTTGAGTACGGGGATCACTGGGTATGTGGTTTGAGCCCTTAACGATTCATGCAATTTCATTCTTCATGCTAGCTTGAGCCCTTAAGTAATATGTTGTTCCTCTCTTTTAGGTGAAACACAACAAGAAGGACGTGCCACCGCTGTATGACCTCTATGCCGTGGCCCATACTGCCCCGTTGAAGAAGGCCAAGGCATTCTCTGAGGATGACCTCGATCATCCAGAGAGCTTCACCTACATCTCCTCCCACGACAAGCTCGTGAGGTACAAACACTTTGGGAAGGCGACGAAAGGGGATGACTTCAACCCGAGCCAGAGTCCTTTTAATCCAGAGCTCGTGATGCTATCTGGTGATGGGAGGAAACATGGCTCGGTAGCCATTGGGGATGGACCGATACATTGTCCTAGAAGTCTCCTGGAGATCAAGAAGCGCCAGGCGAGGTCTCCTCCTGAGATACCGCTTCGACCATGACCAATGGAGCTCACCATTGAGGCTAGGGCCCAGGAGCTTCTGGCGAAGGCAAACAGGCATGCTAAGCAGAGGGAGATCGAGCTGGAGGAGAGGACGGCTAGTCTGTTGGAGGCGGAGAGGAAACGAAACGACGTGTCTCACCGGGCCCTATACGAGCTCCTCGTGATAAGTTCTCCTGTATATTAGCCAAATCATGCATGTAATGTTCATTTCATTACTAAGTAATATGACTGACTCGTGAAAACAAAATGTGCAGTCCGTGTGCGAGAAAAATGGTCAGACCCTCCGCCGATGCCCCAGATTGCTATAGCGGACACGGCGAGTTTCATTTGAATGGTCATTACTTACTAGTATTCACATTTCAATTGCATCATGCTAACGAGACATTGCAAATGATCTTTGGTGCAGCATGCCTCCCGACAAGCATCGACCGATCCTTCTCCATCTCGCACTGGCGCAACCCCGACCCTGACCGGTCCTTCTCCGTCAGGCACTAGCGCAAACCCGACCGGTCCTTCACCTCCTTGATGACGGTAAGTTTTCTCTAGTGTTTTGCTTACCAAATGCATAAATACCTAGACTTAGCTTTATTTCCTCCAAAATGCTTACCATAATGACCTAGACTTAGCTAATCCTCCTCCAAAATGACATAATTAGCTTACTTAGCTCCAAAATGATATATACTTAGCTTTGTTTCCTCCGAAGTGACCTAAGTAAGCTCTAATATGCTAAGTTATCTCTAATATGCTTAGTTACCTAGGTTTTCTCAATAATGACATACACTTAGCTTACAGATGAAAAAATGGCATAATTAGCTTACTTAGGTTTGAAATGGCATAACAATCTTGGTAACATCATATATGTCATATAGTTAGCTTATTTTCCTCGAAAATAACATATTAAGCCTAATTAGCTCCAAAATTATCAATTTTACCTAAGTTAGCTCCAAAATGACCTAAGTTATCTCTACTATGGTTAGTTACCTGGGTTAGCTCAATAAAGACCTATAATTAGCTTACTTATGTAAAAAATGGCATAATATGCTTAGTTAACTCAAAAATGGCATAATTAGCTAGGTTAGCTCCAAAATGACCAAGTTTACCTAGGTTAGCTCCAATATGATCCATTTTACCTAGGTTAGCTCCAAAATGACCTATTTACCTAGCTTAGCTCTAAAATGACCTACACACTTAGCATTTTTACCTAGCTTAGCTAAAAAATGGCATTTTTCCTACTTAGTTAGAAGAAGAAGAAGATAAAGAAGAGGAGAGGAGACTAAGGAAGAGAAGATAAATTCTTCTTCTTCTTTTTCTTCTTTTTCTTCTAGCTAGTCTTCTTCCTTCGTTAGAAGAAGAAGAAGATAAAGAAGAGAAGAGGAGAAAAAGAAAGAGAAGATAAATTCTGCTTCTTGTTCTTCTTTTTCTTCTTCTTTTTCTTCTAGCTAGTCTTCTTCCTTCGTTAGAAGAAGAAAAAGATAAAGAAGAGGAGAGGAGAAAAAGAAAGAGAAGATAAATTGTTGTTGTTGTTCTTCTTCTTCTTTTTTCTTCTTTTTCTTCTTGCTAGTCTTCTTCCTTAGTTAGAAGAAGAAGAAGATAAAGAAGAGGAGAGGAGAAAAAGAAAGAGAAGATAAATTCTTCTTCTTCTTTTTCTTCTTCTTTTTCTTATTTTTCTTGTAGCTAGTCTTCTTCCTTAGTTAGAAGAAGAAGAAGATAAAGAAGAGAAGAGGAGAAAGAGAAAGAGAAGATAAATTCTTCTTCTTCTTCTTCTTCTTCTTTTTCTTCTTCTTTTTCTTCTTTTTCTTCTAGCTAGTTTTCTTCTTCTTCTTCTTCTTCTAACTTTCATCTTTCCTAATTTGTAGATTTGCTTTAGATGAGGAAGCTTGCATTGATGGAGTGAACTCTTCTCCTTGTGCTTCCTTTTGGATATGCTGATATGTTGGATATGAGAAACTTGTTTTGGATATGTATGTATGGATATGTTGTTGGAAACCATTGTATATGTTGTTGGAAACTTGTATGTTGGATATGTTCAGTGCAAACTTATTGTTGGTATGCTTGTTGAAAATATTTTCAAATGTGTATATATATATATCTCTGAAATTCTGTCAAATTGAATGAATTTAAGAAAAAATGGGGGTTATACAGGTACTTTGCCATCAGCCAGCAGATGGTAAAGCTACCACGTGGCAGCTACCTGTGCAACCTGGGGCACTGGGCTGTCCTATATGGTAGCTTTGCCATCTGCTGGTAGACGACAAATACCTTTGCATCTTTGCCGTCTGCCAGCAGACGGCATATCATGCCACATGGCAGCTACCTGGGCTGGCCTATGTGGGCACTTTGCCGTCTACTGGCAGACAGCAAAGATGCAAAGGTCTTTGCCGTCTGCCAGCAGACGGCAAATCACGCCGTTAACCCCCTAACGGACCTAACCTGCCACATGTGTCGTCCATGCTCTTTGCCATCCGCTGGCGGACGGCAAAGACAATTTCATCTTTGCCGTCTGCTGGCGGACGGCACAGAACCCTTTGTTGTAGCTTATTCAGCCGGACCTGTTGCCGTCTGCTGGCGGACGACCAAGGCCATTGCCGTCCGCTGGGCATGCCTTTGCTGTCAGCCATGGCTGACGGCAAAGTGCCCGATTCCTGTAGTGTTGGGCCCATTTTTGCATGTTACCATATTTTCTTTAACAATCCTACCATTTTCTGCAGCGCGTCCCTTGCTATGCAACAAAATCTGTAGTGCACAATCTTTCCCTTTACATAAATCAAGACTGCAGTGATCTCATACTGAACACAAACCATGGCTTTACAATCGTTGCTACTATAAGACTTGATGAACGTGGTGACTCCTATTTTGGCACTGGCCTTTGGAAAGAAATTTCTAAGTTTTTTGTACTAAAAGCTGGCACTATAATTGCACTGCACATACAAGGGCCTGGTCATGAGATATCACTACTGCAGGATGCTGCTAACGCGACACTGCGATCAGGGACCGTTCAACGAAACTGTGAGCGATGCAATAATCGCAAACGGTGGTGTAAAAAACCATCAAAAAAGGTGCAAAATGTTTGCGATGATGGATGCATCAAACACGGTTCAGATTTTCAGTGCGTGTGCGATGCAGGGCATACGGTTCAGTTCAATTAACTGTTTTCGATGAGGAGGAACAAAAGAAACGGGAAGCCAGATGAAGGTATGTGCGATATACAACATAAGGTTCACTCGGACGAACTGTTTGTGATTAGGCAACACAAAAGAAACGGTCAGCCAGATCAAGGTGTGTGCGATATACGGCATGCGGTTCACTCGGATGAACTATTTGTGTTTAGACAAGAGAATAGAAACGGTTCAGTATAACAAGATGTGTGTGATTCGTGGCAAACAGGTCTGTAATCAGAAATGTGTGCGAAGACCGATAATAACACAGACGATTGCTGCTAATAAGATGTGTTTGTTGTGCGATGGGATTGCATACAGAACAACAACATATATATATACACACACTTATAAGGACATGTTTGCATAACCAAATTAAACATCCACTTACATAGGTGCCTACTACAACCATGGCATTTACACACACCAAAGTAAACTATTACATGCATAATTATATTGGTGGATACTACACACATCACATTTCCACACACTAAAATAAACTATATATTACATGCATGATTAACTAGGATAAACGATCATCTGATCATCATCTACTTCTTGTGATGCTTGCTCTGCTTGTGGCTCGATCTGGCCTCGTCGATCTCCGTAACAAGGCACTTCCTCATGTCAATGATCCGCGTGTGCATCCAGTTGCCGCATCCAGGCCCCGTGCCAGGATACGGGATGTGTTCTGTTGGCATCCTGCTTCATATTTAAGTAGTATGGGTCGATGATGGCCGAGGCGAGTTGAACGAGGGAGTCCTTCTTTGAGCTGCCCCAGACCATGTAGTGCTCAGGGATTTCAACAAGGTTCT
Source organism: Thinopyrum obtusiflorum (assembly GCA_036873465.1). Classification (NCBI taxonomy): domain Eukaryota; kingdom Viridiplantae; phylum Streptophyta; class Magnoliopsida; order Poales; family Poaceae; genus Thinopyrum; species Thinopyrum obtusiflorum. The sequence goes on from JAAAWM010012231.1 coordinate 35,542, forward strand.
GGCAGGCCAAGCCCGTAACCCTAAGCGCTTTTACATTGTCGATGGTTTCTATCGTGGCGAACTTGTAGTCGGTGCTATTGACAAACCTGTTGAAATGGTCGCAAGGCTCTGTGGCCATGCAGTAGTGGTAGATGAGGACATGATGGTGCACGCACAACTGGGCGACGGCAACCTTCTGATATATGTCGGGATGACCGACGGTGTACTGGAGGTCGATGTCGACCACCTTGTACTTGTCTCGAGCAAGCAACTATTAAACGGTGTTGATGTAGTCGTCCACCACGGCTGGGTCGATGGTGTACACCACCGAGAGATCCGTCTCCCTTACGTGGGTCTCCACTTTATGCTCGCCGAACTCCATTGGAGCGCCGCTAGACATCCCATCTCTATGTGTCGTCGTGGGTGTGCTTGTTGTGTTGTGGGGTGCGATCTAAAGGTTGAAGAGACTAAGATTATAATGGCCGCAGGAATTAAAGGGGAAGCCAACGGCCTGGAATATCGGCAGGCCCTGGTGGCAGTTCTAATTTGCAGCGCATAACTCCATCGTGCCGCACGTAACTGCATCGCGTGGCAACGCCCGCGGCGCAACCGCATGCATATGGGGCCCCCAACGTGATCGTGTGCACACCCAACCGCTGGCAGAGCACGCGCAGAGGGACGTGAGCAGAGCGCTCTGTAGTCGCCTCAATGGCGAGCAACCATATATATGCATATAGCAGTTGACCACGCAAGGAAAAGATGTCCACAAGCCGAGAGCGCCGACAAACGCGAGCAGAGTGCGCCGCGGCACCTAACAGCGAGCACAACGTGCTGCGGTGCCTAACGGCGACCAGAGCTTGCCGAGGGACGCAAGAAGAGGCTAGCAGAGTGCGCGCAGAGGGACGTGGCAAGTAAGACGAACTGTGCGAGCGATGTCGGAGACATCAAGCACGAATCAGATTAGAGTTGCATGTGTGATACATGGCATACAGTTGATCCATCCGAGTTGTTTGTGATGGAATAAGCCGTGTGTGTTGCGAGCAAACGCTTGCTGGTATATAACCTTAAATTTAACCAACAAAATGTTAATGGATGTTACAAAAATTGTATAACAGGAAACTATGTTCAAATACGAATCCAACGATATAATCTTTGGCGAAATGCATTCTTATTTTATTAGTTAATTCCTACTTATAAACCAGGACGGGGTATAGTAGGTAATTAAATCACAAATGTTTTTTTGTATTAACCGTATGTGTACCTGTCCTTTCGTCCTCCTCTCACACGTCTTATCACCCCGCTACCACAGACGGATTATAGCACAAGCTTGCGCAGCGCGCGGGGGCATTCTTTTGGCCAAACGGTGGCTCAAAGTGGCACCAATGAATCGTCGGTGAGCCTGTTCCCGCGCAACCTCACAGGTTCCCGTGCAAGCTTCCCGCCCAACTCGGTGAAATCCCCCAAAATTCGAATGCTTACCGTCCTGCTATATAAACCCTCACGGCCGGTGAGTCCTACGTTGCATTTTCCCCTCCCTCCCTGTAGCTTATCTCATCCGCTTCTCCCACAATCGCCAATGGCACCGGTACGTCGTCGTCGCTCAGCCACTCCACCGTCATCAGAGGACAGCTCTAGCTGGGAGCCTACACCGCGGTGGCGGCGCAGTCCCCGATGTAGTGTAGTGCGTGTAGCGTCCCTGTTGGGTCTGCGCGGAACACCCACCACATGCTCCGCCGCCGCTGCCCGTCGACAGCTGTTGCGGGCCGCCATTGCCGCCACACCACCATCGAAAGCCAGGGCCATCGCCCGCTCTGCCGCCGCAACCCGAAGGTGGGAGGTGGCCGTCGTGGTCGCCACCCCACTGCCGGCCTTCACCCGCTCTGCCACCATGGCCCTAAGGCGGGAGGTGGCTGTCGTGGCCGCCACCCCACTGCCGGCCATCACCCGCTCCACCACCGCGGCCCGAAGGCGGGAGGTGGCCGTCGTGGCCGCCTCCCCATCGTTGGCCGTCATGGCCGCCAGCCCACCATCGACTGTCGGGATCATCACCTGCTCCGCCACCACCGCCCAAAGGAGGGAGGCGGAGGTTGAGGCACGCACGTGCGTCAGCGACCTTGCACGCTACATCAAGTTCCTGCGGGAGGAGGAGGAGCGCCTCGTCGAGCATGCAAGGAGCCTTACCGCAGCCATGGCCGCAACACATGCCGACGGACAGGCGAGGAATCAGGAGATCTATGAGAAGTCCGGCCGTTTCGAGAGGGGTCGTCTGGAGCGGCAGTGGGCGTTCGAGCTGGTGAGCATCGCTGAACGTGCAGTAGTAGCAGGCACCGTATTGCAGTTGTCCAGCTCGTCGGTAGGCTACTCCTCCTCCTGTGCCTCTTACTAAGCGTGCTCGGTAGAGGAGAGGCTGCCGGAAGTAGTACAAAGCCCCTCCGTAGTAGTAGTATTTAGGGGCTATTTTGTTCAGTTCATCTCACTATAGATGTGGTGGAACTGTACAACGTACTTAAAATTAGCTAGTATATATAGTTGAACTAGCTATTTCAGTACGTGGTTGGCAACAATAGGGGAAAAGTTTAGTCGGTTCAGCTGTCGAGTTAAACTGTTTGTATAAATTAAGAACCACTGCTTAATCTATGAATGAAATCTATGCTTAATTACTGAATTTTAGTTGCAAAAATTATATAGTGCTAGTAATTTTTAGCTGCATATTTTGACAAATCGTAGTGTTACAAGGATTGACAAATGACAATGTTACTAGATCAACAAATGTCCATCTTTCCAGTTTGACAAATGGCAACATACCCAATATGACAGATGCAAATCTTACCAAATTGTTTGTACGTGGTTGCACACGGGTCATCCAAAACAACCGTTTGCATTGAAGAGATGCAAAAATCCTGCACTGCGAATTTTCCCTCGACTAAAGGGGGAAGACCATAGCTCTCACTTTGCATACGGGTGTTCTATATAAAACATTTGCAATCAAGAGCTGCAGAAATCCTGCTCGGCACACTTTCTCTTGGCTTCCTGGGGAAGCTGTCGATTTGTATACATGTGTTCTAACTAAAACGTTTGCGATCAAGAGCTGCACAAATCCTGCTCGAGACATTTTCCCTTGGCTTCCTAGGGAAGCTGTCGGTTTGCATACGGTGTTCTAACAAAAACGTTTGCAATGAGTGTTTTATATTTAAAAATCGTATTAAAATGCAGCTTGGGCGCCATTAATGGAGAGGATGCGAGCAAGGCGGGCGGCCATGGAAGTCAAAGGGCTCGCTTCTCGATGAGCCTGCGCGGCGTACAGCTTGACACTTCCCGGTGAGCCTCCGCATTCGAGTACAGCTCACACGCCTCCCGTTTAGTCAAGAACTCAAGCACCTGTCCACACAGAACCTCCTGGCCATTAAAAGAGTGAGGTGTGGCGTCACATGAATGGTTAACAGAACACACACGATATAAATTATACAAAACGTTTGAGATGTTACAGTGGCAGCTATTTGTTTCAAAATGCCTTCGTTGGCTGTTATTCAAGTGCGCCTTCTCCCAATATGGACATGAAAAATACCACAACATGTCAAGTCCCACTCCATGATAGCATGCCAAGTTTCATGAATTTCAGACGAGTTTTGGATTTACTAGAATTTTAAAACAAAGTATCTCCATATTTTGCCGGCAATCAACAGTGCCCTGGTGTTTGAAATTCATTCCCATTTCTTGCATGGGACCTAAGCATGCACCCAAGGACATAGATTTGATTTTTCAACGAATTTATATGCACTGAAGCATGTGCATGTAGTTCAAAGTTGAATTATGCACATAAAATGCCTAGAAAACCCAGTTAATGTATACAAATGTCCAAACGAACCCTGAAAAATTCCAAAATTAAACACAACACTCCTGTTGTTCTGTGTTGACACTAGAATAATTTTGAAAGCAATAAGAGGAAACGGATATCGTTTCGTCCCGAAAGGTGGCACGTTCCCTACCAAAACCATCACACTTGTTGTGAGTAGCTCTGGTTTATGAGAAGCTTATACCCAAACCTGCTGATACGTCCATTTTGCATCATGGTTTTATATCGATATTTATTGCATTATGGGCTGTTATTACACATTATGCCACAATACTTATTTCTTTTCTCTCTTATTTTACAAGGTTTACATGAAGAGGGAGAATGCCGGCAGCTGGAATTCTGGGCTGGAAAAGGAGCAAATATTAGAGACCTATTCTGCACAACTCCAAAAGTCCTGAAACTTCACGGAGGCACGTTTTGGAATATATAAAAAATACTGGAGAAATAATCAACCAGAGGGGGCCCACACCCTGGCCACGAGGGTGGGGGGCGCGCCCCCTACCTCGTGGGCCCCCTGGCAGGCCTCCGGTGCCCATCTTCTGCTATATGAAGTCTTTTACCCTGAAAAAAATCATAAGAAAGCTTTCGGGACGAAACACCGCCGCCATGAGGCGGAACCTTGGCGGAACCAATCTAGGGCTCCAGCGAAACTGTTCTGCCAGGGAAACGTCCCTCTAGGAGGGGGAAATCATCGCCATCGTCATCACCATCGATCCTCTCATCGGGAGGGGGTCAATCTCCATCAACATCGTCACCAGCACCATCTCCTCTCAAACCCTAGTTCATCTCTTGTATCCAATCTTTGTCCCAAAACCTCATATTGGTACCTGTGGGTTGCTAGTAGTGTTGATTACTCCTTGTAGTTGATGCTAGTTTGTTTACTTGGTGGAAGATCATATGTTCAGATCCTTTATGCATATTAATACCCCTCTGATTATGAACATGAATATGATGTATGATGTCAAGTTATTTTTCCGAGGTTTGCTAAGTATGATGTCAACCATAGAACTGCATCTCCATATCACCCGCAGTCTAGTGGTCAAGTAGAACTAAGTAATACATAGCTCAAATTAATTTTGCAAAAGACTGTTAATAGATCTAGAAAGAATAGGTCCAAGAAACTTGATGATGCATTGTGGGCCTATAGAACTGCATATAAAAATCCTATGGGTATGTCTCCGTATAAAATGGTTTATGGAAAGCATGTCACTTACCTCTTGAACTGGAACATAAGGCATATTGGGCCATTAAAGAGCTCAAATATGATTTCAAACTTGCCGGTGAGAAGAGGCTATTTGACATTAGCTCACTTGATGAATGGAGAACTCAGGCCTATGAGAATGCCAAACTGTTTAAAGAAAAAGTTAAAAAATGGCTTGACAAAAGGATACAAAAGTGTGAGTTTAATGTAGGTGATTATGTGTTGCTATTCAATTCTCGTTTAAGATTTTTTGTAGGAAAACTTCTCTCTAAATGGGAAGGGCCTTACGTTATCGAGGAGGTCTATCGTTCCGGTGCCATAAAAATCAACAACTTCGAAGGCACAAATCCAAAGGTGGTGAACGGTCAAAGAATCAAACATTATATCTCAGGTAATCCTATAAAATGTTGAAACTAATGTTATTGAAACCGTAACCCCAGAGGAATACATAAGGGACACTTTCCAGAATGTTTCAGACTCCGAAAAGGAATAGGTATGTGGTACGGTAAGTAAACCGACTCCAAAACAGTTCTAATGGTAATTTTCCCCGTTTTGGAATATTTAAGAAAATAGGAACATAAGAAGTAGTCAGGGAAGGACATGAGGCATCCACGAGGGTGGAGGGCATGCCCTACCCCCCTGGGCACGCCCCCCTGCCTCGTCGGCACCTCGTGTGCCCTCTGGACTCCATTTTCTTGCACGATACTTCTTTTGGTCGGTAAAAATTCATTATATTATCCCCTGAAGGTTTTGACCACCGTACCACGCAAATATCCTCTGTTTTTGTTTCGAGCTGTTTTCTGCCAGAGTTGTCAAGGCCAGGCAACATGTCGTCCCCCTCCTCCAACAACGAGGGCAATGATGCTTGGCTAATGAAGATAGAGCTGAAGAGAGAAGAACCCGGGGAGATCAACAAGGATGATGGGATCAAGAAGGCCATGGAGGACCAAGCTCCGGCAGCAGAAGATGAAGACATCCTTCAACCTCATCACAATCTTCTTACCCCAACGGAGATTGAAGCTTTCAAGATGATTGAGTTAGCTCGCATACAAAATAAGTATCTCACACATTAAAATATTTTGTTGAAGGAGCATATCACCGCACTCAAGGGCATTATCCGCAAATTGGAGGATCTCCTACGCTCGATGTGCGACTACCCATCATCACCACCATCTTCTTCATCAGCAAAGGAGAACTAAGTATCTGGTATGGGCACTCCCCTTGGCAACTGCCAAGCTTGGGGGAGGTGCCCCGGTATCGTATCACCATCACACTCGTATCTTTACCGTTTTTCTTAGTTTGATCCTTTTGGTAATATCTTGATCTAGTAGAATAAAGTTTTAGTATGATTTAGTTTTGAGTTTTGCCTTTTGATCCTTCTATGCAATCGAGTCCGTGAGCTATATATAATAAAGATTAGTTTTGAGTCAAGGGCTTGGTTATCTTGCTATGATCTTGTGGGAATAAAAATAAAAGAAAAAGAAAGAATAAAAAGAAGTAAAGAGATCATATTGATCTTATGGAAAGTAATGACCTCACAAATAAAGAGTTGTTGAGAGTTGACAAACATAGTTTTGGTCATCGTTGCAATTAACAGGAAGTAATAAAGAAAGAGAGGTTTTCACATATAAATACACTATCTTGGACATCTTTTATAATTGTGAGCACTCATTAAAATATGACATGCTAAAGGGTTGATGTTGGACAAGGAAGACAACATAATGGGTTATGTTTTCTTATATCCGAAATAAAGTATATTGTCATGGATCATCCAACATGTTGAGCTTGCCTTTCTCCCTCATGCTAGCCAAATTATTTGCACCAAGTAGAGATACTACTTGTGCTTCAAAATATCCTTAAACCCAGTTTTGCCATGAGTGTCCACCATACCTACCTATGGATTGAGTAAGATCCTTCAAGTAAGTTGTCATTGTTGCATGCAATAAAAATTGCTCCCTAAATATGTATGATTTATTAGTGTGGAGAAAATAAGCTTTATACGATCTTGTGATGTGGAAGAAATAAAAGCGATGGACTGCATAATAAAGGTCCATATCACAAGTGGCAATATAAAGTGACATTCTTTTGCATTAAGATTTCATGCATCCAACCATAAAAGCACATGACAACCTCTGCTTCCCTCTGTGAAGGGCCTATCTTTTACTTTTGTCTTTTACCTTACGCAAGAGTCATGGTGATCTTCACCTTTCCTTTTTACATTTTATCCTTTGGCAAGCACAATGTGTTGGAAAGACCCTGATATATATATATATATATCCAATTGGATGTAAGTTAGCATGAACTATTATTGTTGACATTACCCTTGAGGTAAAAGGTTGGGAGGCAACACTATAAGCCCCTATCTTCCTCTGTGTCCGATTAAAACACCATAACCATAAGTATTGCGTGAGTGTTAGCAATTGTGAAAGACAAAATGATAGTTGAGTATGTGGACTTGCTGAAAAGCTCTTATATTGACTCTTTCCTATGTTACGATAAATTGCAATTGCCTCAATGACCGAGATCATAGTTTGTTAGTTTTCAATGAAGTTTCTGATTCATACTTGACATTATGAATAGATTATTACTTGAGCATAAGAAATCATATGCCAATATTTATATATGTTGCTATTATAAGAATGATCATGATGCCCTCATGTCCGTATTTTATTTTATCGACACCTCTATCTTGAAACATGTGGACATATTTTTCGTTATCGGCTTCCGCTTGAGGACAAGCGAGGTCTAAGCTTGGGGGAGTTGATACGTCCATTTTGCATCATGCTTTTATATCGATATTTATTGCATTATGGGCTGTTATTACACATTATGCCACAATACTTATGCCTTTTCTCTCTTATTTTACAAGGTTTACATGAAGAGGGAGAATGCCGGTAGCTGGAATTCTGGGCTGGAAAAGGAGCAAATATTAGAGACCTATTCTGCACAACTCCAAAAGTCCTGAAACTTCACGGAAGCACGTTTTGGAATATATAAAAAATACTGGAGAAAGAATCAACCAGAGGGGGCCCACACCCTGGTCATGAGGGTGGGGGTGCGCCCTACCCCCTTGGGCACACCCCCCTACCTCGTGGGCCCCCTGCCAGGCCTCCGGTGCCCATCTTCTGCTATATGAAGTCTTTTACCCTGAAAAAAATCATAAGCAAGCTTTCGGGACGAAACACCGCCGCCACGAGGCGGAACCAATCTAGGGCTCCGTCGGAGCTGTTCTACCAGGGAAACGTCCCTCCGAGAGGGGGAAATCATCGCCATCGTCATCACCATCGATCCTCTCATCAGGAGGGGGTCAATCTCCATCAACATCTTCACCAGCACCATCTCCTCTCAAACCCTAGTTCATCTCTTGTATCCAATCTTTGTCCCAAAACATCAAATTGGTACCTGTGGGTTGCTAGTAGTGTTGATTACCCCTTGTAGTTGATGCTAGTTGGTTTACTTGGTGGAAGATCATATGTTCAGATCCTTTATGCATATTAATACCCCTCTGATTATCAATATGAATATGATTTGTGAGTAGTTACATTTGTTCCTGAGGACATGGGAGAAGTCTTGCTATAAGTAGTCATGTGAATTTGGTATTCGTTTGATATTTTCATGAGATGTATGTTGTCTTTCCTCTAGTGCTGTTATGTGAACGTAGACTACATGACACTTCGCCATTATTAGGGCCTAGAGGAAGGCATTGGGAAGTAATAAGTAGATGATGGGTTGCTAGAGTGATAGAAGCTCAAACCCTAGTTTATGAGTTGCTTCGTAAGGGGCTGATTTGGATCCATGTGTTTCATGCTGTGGTTAGGTTTACCTTAATACTTCTTTTGTAGTTGCGGACTCTTGCAATAGGGGTTATCATAAGTGGGATGCTTGTCCAAGAAAGGGCAGTACCCAAGCACCGGTCCACCCACATACCAAATTATCAAAGTAACGAACGCGAATCATATGAACGTGATGAAAACTAGCTTGACGATAATTCCCATGTGTCCTAGGGAGCGTTTTCCTTCATATAAGAGTTTGTCCAGGCTTGTCCTTTGCTACAAAAAGGATTGGGCCATCTTGCTGCACCTTATTTACTTTCATTACTTGTTACTCGTCACAAATTACCTTATCACAAAACTATCTGTTACTGACAATTTCAGTGCTTGCAGAGAATACCTTACTGAAAACAGCTTGTCATTTCCTTCTACTCCTCGTTGGGTTCGACACTCTTACTTATCGAAAGGACTACGATAGATACCCTATACTTGTGGGTCATCACCTGCCCCAAATGGGACCAAAAAATTACCGCGGCATGTTGATGCCGCTCCATGATAGCATGCCAAGTTTCATGAATTTCAGACGAGTTTTGGATTTACTAGAATTTTAAACCCAGGTATCTCAATGTTTGCGGCCGAGTGACGGTGGCAGGGTGTTTGGCACTCATTCCCATTTCTTGCATGTGACCTGAGCATGCAACCAAGGACACATATTTGATTTTTCAACAAATTTATATGCACTTGAGAATGTGCATGTAGTTCAAATTTGAATTATGCACATAAAATGCCTAGAAAACCTAGTTAATATATAAAAATGTCCAAACGAACCCCGAAAAATTCCATAATTAAACACAACACTCCTGTTATTCTATGTTGACACTAGAAAATTTTCGAAAGCAATAAGAGGCAACGGATATCGTTTCGTCCCCAAAGGTGGCACGTTCCCAACCAAAACCATCACGCTTGTTGTGAGAAGCTCTGGTTTGTGAGAAGCTTATACCCAAACCTGCCCCAAATGGGACAAAAAATTTACCACGACATGTTGATGCCGCTCAATGATAGCATGCCAAGTTTCATGAATTTCAGACGTGTTTTGGATTTACTTGAATTTAAAAACCAGGTACCTCAATGTTTGCGGCCGACTGACGGTGGCAGGGTGTTTGACATTCATTCCTATTTCTTGCATGGGACCTAAGCATGCAACCAAGTACACAGATTTGATTTTTTAACCAATTTATATGCACTGGAGCATGTGCATGTAGTTCAAATTTGAATTATGCACATAAAATGCCTAGAAAACCCAGTTAATGTATAAAATTGTCCAAACGAACCCCAAAAAATTCCAAAATTAAACACAACACTCATGTTGTTCAATGTTGACACTAGAAAAATTTTCAAAGCAATAAGAGGCGACGGATATAGTTTCGTCCCCAAAGGTGGCACGTTCCCTACCGAAACCGCCATGCTTGTTGTGAGAAGCTCTGGTTTGTGAGAAGCTTATACCCAAACCTGCCCCAAATGGGACAAATTTTTTAACACAGCATGTTGATGCCGCTCCATGATAGCATGCCAAGTTTCATGAATTTCGGATGAGTTTTGGATTTACTAGAATTTAAGAACCAGGTATCTCAATGTTTGCGGCCGAGTGACGGTGGCAGGGTGTTTGACATTCATTCCCATTTCTTGCATGGGGCCTAAGCATACAACCTAGGACACAGATTTGATTTTTCGACCCATTTATATGCACTGGAGCATGTGCATGTAGTTCAAATTTGAATTATGCCCCTGAAATGCCTACAAAACCAAGTTAATGTGTAAAAACATCCAAACGAACCCTGAATAATTCCAATTTTTTTGACGACACACCTATAGTTCCATGTTCACTGCAGATAAAATTTATAGCAATTCAAACACCATCCTTTGCAGCTGTGACTCCATTATGTAATTCAAATCAAGACGAAAAATCAAGTAGATCGCACACAGTTTATTATCACCAACTGTGTGATATGCATCACAAAATATCTTGGAGCACCGTCGGAGTGTCAAGCACACTAGCCCACTCCCCATATATCATTTCACTGTTCAATCATCGCCGATGAAAGATGGGGACGTGGACCCGTGTCGTGAGGCCCACTCCGGCGAGAGCGCCTGGCGGGCAAGCTTCATGAGGGCGACCGCAATCTACGTCCGGGCGGCCAAGGCAGCCGATACGGCCACTGGTGCTTCTCGCGCGGCGACAGCAACATCTGCCTCGGGGATAGCAACTGGCGAGAGTGGCACTACAGCTGTCCATTCTGCAGCGGTGGCCTTAGCCTTGATGGAGGCCGCCCACGACCATGTCGAGGCCTTCCATGCCCAGCTCGTGGCGGTCACCGCACAAATCGAACGAAGCTTCTCCGACAACGGTCGGCAACCCACGGCCGAAGAGTTGGCAATCACCGAGAGCGTTCGAGCAGCCGTCCGTTCCTGCGCGGCATACCTTGCCATGACGGAGCCCGCCAAAGCCCAGATCATGGCCGCCCATGCCCAACTCGTGGCGGCCTATTCCAAAGATATGATAGACGCAGATGGCGAGATGCTTGCCGAGTATGGTGCGATTGAAGCCATGGAGCCCCTTCCCCGGGACCGTCGGGCGTGAGCTGGACATGGAGGCGGCGGAGATCGACGAGCACCAGCCATAGTAGTACTCTTTGTTTTGTTTAATTAAGAGTATCGGTATTTAATTTGTTAGAGTAATGTTTAGGTCAGCTAGCTCTATTTAATTGCTGAACTTGCTCGATTAAGAAGTGTGGGTGTGTTGTAGTCTCCTTTGTGTACCCAAATTATGCAATGACGTGGATGACCACTTTAACCAGGGAAATTCGAACCAAAATTTTTGACGTTCAAACTCATCACACACGGGTTAAGCTATCTAAATCGTTTATGATGTTCACATATCGTACATAGTTCTAAATAAGGGACCGTGTCTGATGACACTTTGCGCGCCAGTTTTTTCGCTGAAGCGATTCCAAATCTTCGGCTTCCGTGGAAATATCTACCTCCCCGCCCCCTCCCCCTTACCAAAAGCCACATTCCCCCTGTTTCCACCTTCCTTTCCAAGTTGAAACCTTCACTCCTTGCTGGCAGCGCCGCCTCCTCGCCGGTGACCCTTCTTCACGCTGCTCGTTCTCGTCTATCCAGGCAGGTAATCCACACCCGACCCCCATCCACCTCCTCCTTCCACATCCCACATGCCCCGACCACCGGCGCGACAGCTTCCACCCAAATCACCGACCCCTCCACCAAATAAGCGTCGCCCACTACTGCAGGATGTTGCTAATGCGACACTACGATCAGAGACCCTTCGAGAAACTATGTGCGATGCAATAATCGCAAACGGTGCAGTATGAAAACCGTCAGAAATGATGCAAAACATTTGTGATGAATGATACATCAAACACGATTCATATTATAGTTGCGTGTGTGATGAGGGGCATACGGTTGATCTGTACGAACTGTTTGCGATGAGACAGAACAACAGAAATGGGCAGCCAGATCAAGTTGTGTGCGATATACGCCATACAGTTCACTCTAATGAACCGTTTGCGATGAGTGAGGTGAACACAAATGATTCGGCGTAACAAGATGTGTGTGATACCCGGCAAACAGGTCGGTAATCAGAATTGTGTGCGATCATTATAAACAGCCCATACGGTCTTTTTTTGTGAATTGTGTGCTCGTCAGGGCACATAGTTCAACAAACCAACCTGTTGGCGATAATGTAGAAGATCTCTGTCGAAAAAATACATATTACTAACCTTGTGCGATGAAATTGATAGGATAAACAGAGGTATATACAGTCTTCTTAATTTAGTCCTTCTTCTTCTTGTTCTTGTTGGATGGCCCTGCGACATCGTCTTGGTGAGGACGCTTCTTGCCGCTGACCGTTGGCTTTTCATCGCCGCCGCTGTCGTCATCGTCATTGCTGTCGTCGTCGTCCTCCTCCTCGTTCAACCATTCCTCCTCATCATCATCATCGTCCTCTTCTTCGTCCTTCGACGGCTCCTCGTCCGTCTGGTTGTCGTCTGACAACTTCGGAGGCGGCGTCCCTTCCATGAACCGGATATAATCGAGGTCTGGGCTCGACGCCGGACTCATGGAAGACGAGCGGGATGATTTTTATGTTGACCTATCATCGGGCGCCAGACTGCTGGCCGAACTGTCGTCCTCGCTATCGCTCGACATGTGGCTACAGAGTGTGTGCCAGTGTGTAGCGTGGCCTACCGGGGACGATGAAGATGGTGGACACTTAAGCGGGGTATGCAGAGAAGAGGAACTGCCAATTGAAGCGGGGATTGAAGTGGGGGTTGACGTATTATCTAACCGCTGATATAATCAACCGCAATTATTTGTACCCAGTCGCTCCAAATTCCCGGGGTTGTGCAGGACTCCTATTGGCTATTTGGCTGGTTTCCTTTTTCACGACAAAAACAAGGAACGACTTTGGGATTATGCACCGGTACCGGTACGAACGGAGTAGGACAGTTGGCAAGCAATACATTGATCTCTTCTTATTGATAATAAAGCCAGTAATAATCAAACTAGAAAGGAAAAGAAAAAAGACAAAGAAAAATATCTACACGAATCTTCGCGTAACATCAATGGCATATATAGGACCTAGATGTGCATTACATAGAGCACATCTAGATGTGCTTTAGCAATACTGTCAAACAAAACCCCTAATCATCATTGCAAACAGCGCATAGAACATGGATAATGTGACAACCACAACTACACATGCTAGTTCCTTCTTGTCTCTTGCTTTCATCTGTTGCCTGTGATTGATTCTTTCTTGCTTCATCGTACTGATTGTACATTCCAGATCAGACAGTTTCTTCTTCAGCTTTATGTTATCTTCTGCGAGCTTGGTGATAACACTCCGAGCCCTGCCATGCCATTCTTCATCCAGCCAGTTAACAAAGGCCCAAGCCTCATATCCCTGCCAATGTTAAATAGTATTCTGGATGAGCAGTGGCATTAACTGAAGTAAAATGATGAACTTAATTAGCACTAACCTCTAAGGGGCAACTGAGAAACCGCCTGCCAATGTCGAATCCCTCCGTGCATACACGTCGAGCGGGAGTGTGCCCGTGCACACAACTCAGCTTTTGGTACTTCTCGGTGGCGCAAAACTCGGAGTCGAACTCGTGTTGCGGGAGTCTGGAGTCAAGCTCCGGATCCGGCGGCATATCGCTTTCCTGGGGGGGGGGGTCATTCAGGACGGATTCAGTAAGGAGCCATACTATGGACATGCTAAAAAAGATCGGGATAGTTTGGAACCTGACAGGACGATTCGGATCTGTAGTACACCTGCCTTCTGATGACCTTAGGCAAGTGATCGGCAGCAACCGCCATCGTGGCGGCGATACGAGCAGGAGCAGCCGCACCGAAACCATGAGCACCACTCGTCCGCATTCCCCCAATGTCAGCGCCACGAGAGGGAATTTGGAGGCTATGTAGGGATTTGGGGGAAATGGGGAAACTCTGGAGATAAGCTAACGGTCGGGAACTACTAATGGCACTATATATATGTTGTATACGGCACATTGTTTGTACATGTTGTTTGTGTTAGGAATTACAACGTCACACACGATTTCCGCACCAAACCGTGTGAGAAGACAACGTAGGTTAGACACGGTTGCCGTTACATAAGCGTATGTGATGTACTACCCTATCCATATAATTGAGTTACGGTGAGATACCGTGTAAACAGCTGCTCCGTGGATATCCGCAAAAAAAACAGCCGCTCTGCATATACAGATGGCGGCGGCGGCCTAGGCAGCGGCTACCGGAGAAGCGGTCAATCCTCGGTCGGTGGGCGGTGGCGGCGTCATAGGAGGTCAATCCTCGTTCTGCGGTGGGAGATAGGAGGAGCTCAACCATCGAGGTCGGCGGCAATGTGATTCGAGCACATCCATCATGGTCGATGGCGGGATAGTGGAGGCCGAACTTCAGGCGGCAGCCACACTAAGGTTTGCTCCTCGACCCTGCTGTCTTGGTGTGCCGTCGCATCACGCTTGTCTGTCTGCTGGGTGGAGGTCGCCACGCGGCTAATTAATTAAGGCATTCTTTTCGTGAGTGGCTAAATTTAGGTATTCAATTTCTAAGTGTAGTGTTGTACTAGTACTCTGCGTGTAAATTTACTGGCCATTAATTTTTGTCATAGCACGTCTAGATAACAACATGGAGCGCCCTCTGTAATTATTAAAATAACACCTTGTGATTTATGCACGCATCTTTGGACAACAGTTAATCCGTGTATTATTGTTGTTGTTTTGTTTTTAATTACCATTCATGTGCTGCAGATGGAACAATCTCGATGGATGAAGAATCGGAAAACCGCAGATTTTATAAGTGGTGTGACAGAGTTCATGAATTTGGCTGAAAGTACAAAGAGGAGAATTGGTGATGCGGATTACATCCTTTGTCCATGTACTGATTGTGCCAATACAGAGTCACATGAAGTTGCAGATGTCTAGATGCACTTAGTCTCTAGGGGATTCATGGATGGATATATACATTGGACCAGACACGGTGAAGAGGAGGTCATGGATGAAGATACCCAGGGCAGCAAGATGCCAAACCCTGATCAGTGTCACATGGATGTTGAATCTAACATCGGGGCAGAGGCGTCAAGCTACCAATGCAACACCGGAAAGCCGAAACGCCCACTAGAAAACCAAGACGTCGACGCAGATGACGACGATCTTGATATGCCAGATTTTGCTGCTATGATTATAGATTTCGAGGGCCCAGATAAGCATCTAATTGGGTACAAGGATCTGCCAAGCATTGATGCGGACTCCAAGAAAGAATTGTATCCAGGTTGCAATAAGAAATATTCCAGGTTGAGTGCCACCCTAGCGCTTCTCAGATTTAAAGCAGCAAACGGTCTATCAAACAAGGGCTTCACAGAGATGTTAGGTCTTTTGAAAGAAATTCTTCCGGAAGATAATGTGCTCCCCAGAAGCACGAATGAAGCGAAGAAAATTGTTTGCCCATTGGAACTTGAAGTACAGAAGATACACGCTTGTGTGAATGATTGTATATTGTACCGTGGTGAGTACAAAGATTTTCGTGCATGTCCCACATGCAAGCATGCATGATACAAGCGCAGGAGAGCAAAGGACAAGTACAAATTGGACGACGAGATCAAGACAGGAGTCCCGTTCAAGGTTGTTTGGTACTTGTCTTTAATTCCAAGGTTGAGGCATTTGTTTGCAAACCCTAGAGAGGCAAAGAGGTTGCGGTGGCATCATGATGAAAGAATTGCGGATAGGTATATGAGGCAATCGAAAGATGGGGCTCAGTGGGAATTAATCGACAAAAAGTTTGAAAAATTTGCCAAGGATCCTAGAAGTATAAGGCTCGGGGAGTGTACTGCTGAGATGAATCCTTTTGGCGATATGTGCACCAATCACAGCACATGGCCGGTGCTTCTGTGCATATATAACCTAGCTCCTTGGTTGTGTATGAAGAAAAAATACATTATGATGTCAATGATTATCCAAGGCCCGAAGCAACCTGGAAATGACATCGACATTTACTTTCAGCTACTGGTAGAAGAACTGCTGACAGTGTGGATAGATGCGCCGGCTGTAAAATGTTATGATGCTTACAGAAAGGAGATTTTTGATCTACATGCGATGCTGGTGCACACCATTCAAGATATGCCAGCATTAGGCAACACATTGGGGCAGAAAACAAGGGGAGAAGTAGGGTGTGTCACATGCATGGATAGAACAGCTAGCAGAAGACTTCCCAACTCGCACAAAATAGTGTATTTGCGTCATCGTAGGTTCTCACGGAAAAATCACCCATACCGAAAGATGAAAGCTGAATTTGATTGTACGGCAGAGGCAGCTGCAGCCCCAAGACCCTATGAAGGGGAGGTGGTCCACAACATGGCTAAAAAAATTAATGTTGTGCTTGGCAAGAACCACCTTTTGACGGTGAAACTAACACCCAAGGATCAAGTGTTTAAGAAGAAATCGGTGTTCTGGAAATTACCTTACTTGGAGATTCTATGTGTACGTCACTGCATCGATGTCATGCACGTAGAGAAGAACGTATGTGAAAGCATCCTTGGTACTCTGCTCAAGATTAAAGGTAAAAGATAGGATGGTGATGGTTCACGGCTCGATATGCTTGCTGATCAATCACAACGCAAGAGTGAAGCAGAAGATGATGACAAAGTCATCAAAGCTCGCCAGAGTTACAATTTCAGTACAAAAGAAGCAACACAGTTATTCACCTATTTGTTGTCAGTTAAGACACCCTCTTCCTACTGCGCAAACATCAGAAGTCTCGTGGATGTGAGCTCAGGTAAAATGAAGTTGGGACACATGAAGTCACATGATTGCCAGGTAAGGTTGACACAAGTCCTCCCGGTGGCCATCAGGAATCTGATGGACAAATATATAAGAAACACACTCATTGACCTCTGTGATTTCTTCAACAAACTATGGCAGAAAGTTGTAGATCCTCAAGAGTTGGATCATATGCAAGATGATATTGCAAGAATATTATCCAACCTAGAGATGTTTTTCCCACCGTCATTCTTTGATATCATGGTCCATCTCACTGTGCACCTTGTCGCCGAGATAAAGTATTGTGGTCCTGTGTTTCTTCGCAACATGTATCCCTTCGAGCGGTTCATGGGAATACTGAAGCGCTTTTGTCGGAACCGAAACCATCTAGAGGCAAGCATCCTACAAGGTTATACCGCGGAGGAGGTGGTTGAGTTTTGCACCGAATACATGAAACAAAGACCTATAGGTTTGCCCCTCTCTCGCCACGAGGGAAGGCTGAAAGATAAGCCGGTCCTTGCTGGCACGCAAATGGCTGCACCCAGAGAATTGGCAGAGAAAGCCCATTTGACGGTACTGCTTAACAACCCAGTTCTCATCGCTTATGCCGAAGAACACTTGGCGGACATACGCCAAAGATTCTTACCAATGGTGCCTTCATCAGATGTGGAGATGAAGGAGCACACTAAGAACTACGCCGAATGGCTGAAGAATCGTTTGGCACAAGGATCCATCGATGACATTGCTACATGGTTGAACAAAAGCCATCACCTACGGTGCTAACGTACCAAGCATATGACATAAATGGATACACGTTCTACACTAAGGAACGTGATAAGAAGACCTCGTATCAGAACAGCTCTGTTCGAATAGAATGCATGACTGTAAATGAAGCTGATAAAAGTGTATACTATGGAACCATCAAAGAGATTTTGGAGCTTGACTATGTGAAAGTTAAGGTGGCATTATTCAGGTGCGCATGGATCCCTCTTGGTCAGGTAAGGATTGATGAGTATAGGAAGACCTGTGTTAACAGGACAACGATGGCATATCACGCGGACCCATTCATTCTTGCCAGCGATGCTACCCAGATTTTCTTTGTGGAAGACCCCTTGCATAAGAACGGCCATTTAGCGATGCATGGGAAGAGAAGGGTACTGGGTGTCGACGATGTTGCCAATCAAGACGAGTACGATGAATTTGATGAGTTGCTAGCCAAGGGATCGTGCACCAGTGCAACAGAGAAGCGTAAAATCATCAAAAAATCCAAGTTCATTCAGGGTCAACTTAATGATCCCAGTTCCCCCATGTACATGGGAATTAAGCCGTAAGACTAGTTTTTATGCCTACCCTGCAACTTAATTCGTTCAATTTAGAACTGTCGCATGTACTGAATTTGTGAGTTATGCCCGGTTTTCTGTTGATGTAAGAACCATTAATATGTTGACCTTGATATGCTGTCAGCTCAGGCAATGAATATGAACTGTTTTTTGTTATTATTATTATTATTATATCATAGAGGTAGCACACTCAATCGATCTCACTACAGTATGCGTGAACAAAAATATGCAATCTGGTTTGCGAATAGCACACGATTCGTTGATGAAAGCCGTGTGCCAACCAAACCCCGCCACCCCCACCCACGATCTGAGTCGTGCTTTCTGATTGGCCGGAACCCACACCCCACGGATCGTACGTCTACACCGTTGGATGCTCCCAGATCGAACGGCGATCCTCATCCCTTTCGACAGCACATGCAGTTCCGGTTGTAATTTTATTTTTATGCACAAAATGCACGTTAATCTCAAAAAATGTCTTAAATATAGCTAACGACACCTGAAATGCGCCAGAAAATCAAACCCGTGGTATAATGGTGATTGCGTACCGTGGAAATTTTTATGAGGCCAAACGATGAAGTCACCGACCACAGGAGTTTGAATTGACATGTCTCCTTTTGGAAAACCATGATCCTTCATGTGAGATGCTCTGGTTTGGAAGGAGCGGTCATCAAAACTTGTGCCAAACTTTACCAATTTTTTTCCACGGGGTCGTGAGAGCACGCCTCAGGCACACATCAATTTTGATGATGTCCGAACTCCATCAGAATGTTCAGTAATTAAAATACCAACTAGGCCTACGCCAGTGCCCGCACCTCGCGGCCGAAATGTTTGAAACTTCTCCCCGCTTCTCGAACAAACGGATGAAAACTCACAAAGCGACGCACAAATGATCTATACACCTTTGCTAGGCTGATAGTAAGGGGGTATCATAGCTAGTATCATGCATGCCAACTAGGCAATTTTGATGAGCTGTCATAGAATTAATTAAATGAAGAAAGAGAGGGTTAAGTATCATATCATGAAACCGTATCATAATAAATGTTATGCTACTATGTGTCATGCATGACAATATAAATAAAGTACTACATATGATACTAGCTACTCTATGATACTGTGCATTAGAGCAAGTAAGTACACAATAGAGTGACACTTTGTGAGGATGTAAGGTGGGCCAACTATTAATAAACTAGTACGTATATAAAACTTATTATTGTACATACCCGCTAAGAGGTTGGCTGTATATAACATGGCAACTTCTTATAGCCGACCCTTGGCTATATTATTAACCATGCTCTTAGTGAAGTAGCTAGTATATCATAGACGACTAGCTAGTATCAGACTAGCCACAGTGGGAGTAACTTCAGCAGTAACACCGACTCCAACTCAGCAAACTTGCTTATGTGGCAATAAGTTAATGAGGAGAGAGATAGTTTCAGTAACTTAGATAGTTACTGTAGCATCACATGTCCAAATGCAATATGAGTCTGTAACCTAAGAAATGAAGCTTTGCATGACACTACACTTATGTTACTACCCACTATGAAGGTAGTAACATATATAGTCTAGGGATATGTGTATGTTACTAG
The DNA here is from genome assembly GCA_036873465.1 of Thinopyrum obtusiflorum. Taxonomy (NCBI): domain Eukaryota; kingdom Viridiplantae; phylum Streptophyta; class Magnoliopsida; order Poales; family Poaceae; genus Thinopyrum; species Thinopyrum obtusiflorum. The sequence continues at coordinate 55,619 of JAAAWM010012231.1, forward strand.
TGTACTACTCTCCATTGTGGCTAGTCTCATACTCCCTCCTTTCCGATTTAGGCTGGTTGTAATGGTATTATCATATATAAGCAGTATCATGCATGCCAACTAGACTTTCTGGATGATGTGGCACACAAGAGAGGATGTGGTATCATATCATGATACCGTGTCATATTAAATGTTGTACTACTACTTTGTGTGATTAGTAAGGCAACCTAAGATGTCAACTTATGATACTATGCATCACGGAAGTAGCTAGTATCCTAGATACACTATCATATATATAATGCATGATACTACTGGTATATATGATACTCCCCATTACAACAAGCCTTTTAGGGCTCAATTCAAAAATCTCACCAACCAAGGTAGATGGTGAGTGGTGGAATACCTTTTGTAGTTTGCAAAAACACCCAATTAATGCTTTTGTTTTCCTCAAAACTTTATGTTTTCCAATGTATTAATTGCAATACATGCATGCATATATAAAGTACATGCATTGGTCAACTTTCTCTTAATACTTGCATGCAATGATTTAATGCACCTTGGAATCTGGACATGTGATGGGGAACAACCAAATTAAGCCTTATAAAATGGAAAAACTAAAATTTTGAAATAAGCCTATAAACCGGAAAGGAGGGAGTATATATGCATGATACTAGTATATGATCGGCAATACCTCCGTAATGCGCGCATGCATAGTATCATGAGTTAGTATTGATCTTAGGTTCCTTATTAATTACCATGCATGACACAAAGTAGTACATCATTTAATATGATACGGTATCATGATATGATACCATGCCCTCTCTTTCATCATTTAACTGTGTGCCACATCATCCAAAAAGTCTAGTTGGCAAGCATCATACCGCTTGATACTCCCATATTACGACCAACCTTATTAGGGTGGCCATAGGTATCATAGCCGGTATCATGCTCCCGGGAATAGAAAATATGATGATGTGGCAAAGAAGCAGTAACATAGGTAGATACCGTAACATATATATATATATAATAAATGCTATACTACTTTGTGTCATGCATGGCCATAAATACGGTCATCTATGATATATACTCCCTCCGTAAACTAATATAAGAGTGTTTAGGTCACTATTTAGTAATCTGAACGCTCTTATATTATTTTATAGAGGGAGCTAGTACTACTCTATGATACTATATATGCACTATGAAGGTACGTACGTAGTATCATACACTAGTATATATCATATGCATGATACTATATATATATAGTATATGATACTCCCCACTATATAAGGCTGGCCATAGTGGTGGTATCATAGCCGACGATGTCATGCACTCGGAAATAGCAAGTATGCTGATGTGGCAAAGAATTAAATATATATATAAAGAGTGTTAGAGTAACATATAGTAGGTAGATACCGTATCATGTTAAATGCGATGCTAATTTGTGCCATGCATGGCAATAAATGTGATCTATATATGATACTATACTCTATGTATTATACCATGCGCTATAATTAATTAAAGGTAGTATCATATGTACTATATATTCATGATACTAGTATATGACACTCTCCAATATACTCATGATTTCTTACCGTGGAATAAAATTAGAGGCGAAACGATGAACTCATGTATTCATTCGAACAAAAATATGATGTTAGCTAATGTAAATGTTTTCAAAGAGCACACGGTTCACTCACGAAAGCCGTGTGTCCACTAAACCATGGCCGATGCACCCCCCACCCCTCTGCCACGCGTGCGATCTGAGTCATGCGTTCTGATTGGCCAGAACCCAAACCCCACGGATCGTACGTCTGCACCGTTGGATGCTCCCAGATCGAACGGCAATCCTCATCCCTTTCGACAGGAAATGCAGTCCGGCTAGGAATTGATTTATATGCCAACATGCATGGTAAATGCCAAAAAATGTCTTACATATAGCACACGAGACCTGAAATGCGCCAGCAAATCAAACCCGTGGTAAAATTGTGAATGGTTTACGTGCGAAAAATTTAGATGAGAAACGATGAACTCACGTCTTCATTTCAAAACTAGTACGTCTTCATTTCAAACGAAATTATTCTGTTTGTGCACACGAGCGCTTAGAGGCAACCGTTTGCATAGGCCTTTCCGTGCGCGCGGCGACCGGGGATATTTTTCACCCTTTTCACCTAGGCCGCCAACACCCGCCCACTGTCTGCCCGCATTTCACTCAACTAGTCCACCCAATCTCCTTCGCCAGCTCCCCCTCCCCCAGATCCACAGCAGAACGCTCTCCGGCGCCGCCGTGCTCACCCCGGCCGTGGGCCCGCTCTTCGGCATCAAGCCTACCTCCACTGCCGTTCCCAACACGCGGCAGCCCGTGCCTCGTCATCTTCGTTTGCTCACCAGCCACCCTCGAGCATATCGATGCAGTAACCCTTGCCTCTCCTGTGGTCCGGCCGGGTTTGCATTAAGAAGCCTGTTAATTACTGCTCTCCATCGGGGTGAGGCATATTTCCTCGCAATCCCTCTTCCAATTTCGTTCCGTATGTTCCCAAATTGGCTATAAACTAACGGAGAGCGTATATATGTTCATTATCTACCTTCCTTACTACATATAAGCTGTATTTGTTCCAATAAGTTACTGCCTATTTACAGATCACGGGCGCCCGAGTCACACAAACTTAACAAATTAGCCGTGCATTTTCTAAATTATTGCATGGCATGTTTAGAAAGCTTGATACCAAGTTGTTAGTTTTATGCTTATCCTCCTTTCCTGAGTTTCGCATGTGTTCTCTGTAGATGCCGAGTAGCAGCGACATCACTCATTCAGGCCATGTATCTTCATCTGATTCAGACAACCCTAGGTCTTCAACAGATTGTGAGGGATCAAGTAGTCTTGAACGGGATAGAGCTGCAGCAATTACCCTTCTGGTCAGGACACGGAGGAACGCTCCAAGGAAGCCCACACACCAGCCTAAAGGTGTATATGAAGTAACCGAGATTGATTTAAAGTCCTGGGCTCCAACTAAACCAGATAAAGCACGCATGAGGTTCAGGAGTGTGTGTGGATTTGTTGGCAGGGCAAAGGCTCAACATTAATCGACCGGGGTTTCGGAAGGCTGACACAGAAACACGGCGAAGGATAGTTTGAGAGATCATGGATCACTTCAATGTTCTAGAGCAGTGGAGAATGCAGGTGGAACACGATGCACTGAAGAAGGCTAGGGATGCTTGGAGAAACTGGAAGCACGTGCTGTACAAGAAGTACTTGAGTGAAGGCAAGGACCCAATCCCTGCATACCCCCAAATTACAAAGGCAGACTGGGCAGAATTCAAAAGGGTAAGGGCAACTCCAGAGTTTGCTGCGAAGAGTTTCAAGCAATCGAAACTTCAGAAGAAGAACATACACCCCCACCGTATGGGTGTGGCAGGATACTACATCATGAAACTGATATGGGAACAGGAGGACAAAGAAGCAATAGCAGCGGGTGGGCATCCGGCCTTTAGTGAAATCAAGGGTGAATGCGCCAGAGACTACTTGCAGGCACGTGCAAAGAGACATGATGACAAAACTTATTACTTTGAAAACGCACGTGACGCCAAACTGTATGAAGTGATGGTAGAGGCTTCCAAGATCCCTGGAAGGTTCTACAGGAACTCAGGGCCATGTGACATTCTGTCCATTGCTCTGGACACAAAAGAGCCCCCTGGCCATGCAAGGGGTATAGGTGTTAATGTCCCGCACAAGAGGGCTTTCACACTCAGCAAAGAAGAGAGGATCAACAAGAAAAAGCGAGGAGTGAAATGAAGCAGAATGCATTGTTTGAAAAGTTGAAGAAGGAGATTTATCCGGCTGTTCGAAAGGATGTTGAGGAGTCAATGATGATGTAGAAGGCTCTAACACTGACAGATAGCTAGCAGATGGGAGGGGAGGCGGGCATGCATGATGATGCTTATTGCGCGACAACACTGCACAAGAGTAGCTGTGCATCAGCTGACCCCAGCGACACTGAGACTGCAGCTGCTCGTGATGATGCTATATCTGATCTATCTGGAATGAAAGACAGACTGAAGGGCGTGCTTACACATTATGAAGGTACATTAAAATGTGCAACAGCCTGGGTTTGCCCACCCTTCTTGGCAGATGGCCTCTTCTTGGACAATGCGCCATTGAAGCCGGGCTGTGTGAAGTGCTACATGACTGAAGTAAAGCCTGGATTCAATGAATTTGCCCTGAAGAATGTCCTAGTAGACTTCGATGAGCAAAGGACCTTGGGAGAAACACTATTACATCACATCCAGTGGCCACGAAAGGAAATAGAGTTCATCGATGAGATTCCTGAAGCCCTGCCAAGAGAAACCACTGTCGCCCCTCAACCGGTGACGCTCTCCTTGCCAGAGCAGCTCTCGCGGGCTGATGCATCAACCTGTGATCAGCCGGACTGACTTTGTGGCGTACAGGCCATGTCATCCTCCGCCCCAAAGCAGCCAGTGGCAAGGCCTACAAATGCTAAAGACGCACCACCAGTTCAGATGCCAGCCTCTAAAGCAGTGGGGGGAGACCCAGCTGCAGCACATGCTCAGCAAACCAACCTGGTGGAACAGATTGCTAAGCAGTCTGATGCTTCGGAACTACCTGCTAAGTAGTCTGTAGGTCCAGAACCGACTACTCATCAGTCCATCGGTCCGCAGGCGCGTGATCAGCAAACCAATGCGTCAGCACTTCCTTCTCAGCAAACCAACGCGTTGGCATGGCCTCCTCAACACACCGACAAGTTGGCACCACCTGCGCAGAAACCCGACATAGCTTCAATGCATGGTCAGCAGTCCGATGCCTCTGCTCCTACATCCCATCAGTCCGTCACTGCAGCACCGCCAGCTCAGCGGTCCGGCATAGATAAACAGTCTGCTAAGAAGTCCGACCAAGCTTCACCCTCTGCTTGGCAGTCTACCATGCAGGCAATCAGACGTTCTGCCAGAAATGCTTCAAGTACCAAGAAGAAAGTGGCCAAAAAGGCTACACCCACGACCACGAGGAAGCGCAGTGGGAAAGTGAAGAGGAAAGTGAAAGATTGCCTCTTACTTAAAGCACTCATCGCCCAGAACCAAATTAACAGCAGCTTGTTCGAATCAGGGAGTAATATTATTTCTGACGCCATGGATGATGAACAAGTACCATTGTTGCTTGCTAAAAGAAAAGCAGACGTACTTGAAGCACGCAATTATGTCCATGGCCAGCCATTTCTTGTTGGCGAATACTTTGATGAGTGCAGCTCCAGTTGCCGCGAGTTACATGAATATTGCATGGATCAAATGTCAAAAGGTCATCACCATTTGCTAGTCCACTACAACAGAGATCATTTCCGACACGATGCTGGTTCCATCATTGTGAGTTTTGAGGACTTACATCTCTTCTTCAACTTCAATGTGCTCGATGCCACTCTTGTTAGGTGCGTGATTTTGTAAGTAGTAAACAAACTCTGATCAACTTCTCCATACAAGGTTGTAAATGATAAATAGCTAACTGCATTTTATTCCTCTCAAGGGATTGAACACGCAGGGAAGACAAAGTGAGAGTGTGTATTTCACATATCCTGCATTAGCAAATGGCACAACATTACATGAAAAGGACCGACGGGACTGGGCCGTTAACACAGTCGTCCGTATCTTCGAAAACACATCCCATGCAGAATCATTTCTCTGGCCATATCATGAAGGGTAAGTCAAGTAAACAACCATGCATACACTGATTGTCTTTCAGATTTTGACATCATTCGTAAGTTCATGGCTTTCTTAATATGTAGCAATCACTGGATATTGGTATTCATTATTCCAAACAAGAACACAGTTTACTACGTCGATTCTCTCAGAGAGTCAACAAACGCTCAGGATCTGACGCATCTTTAGCAATTCTTGGATAGGTATTGAATTCTATGATGTTGAAATTAATTTGCATTCATATCTCATTCAGTAATTGATGTTGTCAAAATTCATCATCATTTACAGTGTTCTCGCATTGTGGGAAACTAAAACAGGGAACCTGTTCAAGAGGAAACTACCTCTGCAGCACGAGATCGTTTCTCCGGTAATACACCGAAATCCATTATTTTCAGAAAATTTATCCAACAGTCTACAAATACCTTTCCTTACGCTAGTCAAATGTTCAAGCTTCTAAATAAACCTCTTTCTATTTTGTCCAAAGAAAAAATAATACATCTAACACCGGTTAGGTTGTTCCTAACAGGACAAATACATGACTAATTTTGTACAAAAAAATTCAGTGTCCTCAGCAAGAAGCAGGAACAAACCTTTGTGGATACTATGTTTGCAGACACATGATCTCCATCTGCAAATCTGCTGATAGTTGTGATGATCCTCGCAAATTAGTACCAGTAAGTCTATCTTAATTAATATCTTCTACTCCACTCATATGGCACATTCTGATCTTAAAAATACTGCAGCTCATCTTAAAACCGAGGACCCCTGAATCGCTCCCGGCTGGTGAATTGCTGATGGTTCGGAGATTTATCAGCGACTTCTTCCTGGATCACTACATCAATCCCACTAGTGATAATGAAGATTTCAGCATGCGTTCTCCTGAAACATTGAGTAAGAGTTAGCCGCTAAACATATAACGCATGGATCCATTGTTTTCCATCTGATGAGGTCTTCGTATTTCGTACACTATGATTAATTATGTAATGCATATATGTGTGGACAAATCATTGGAATTTAGCTACCATATGTTCAATTGCAATTGTTGCGAAATCTGATTAATGTTCTTCCTGTGGACACTATTTGTTCAATTGAATAATGTGGCGAATTTGCTTTTTGCGTGCCGATTCAAAATGGGATATTTTGTTTATTTGTTCAATTGAATATTGTGCCGAATTTGCTTTTTGCGTGCCAATTCAAAAAGGGATATTTTTGTTTATTTGTTCAATTGAATATTATGGCGAATTTGCTTTTTGCGTATCGATTCAAAATGGGATATTTTTGTTTTAACCTGGCAATTGCTCCGCACATGGTTCAACTAAATGAGTGTGTGCGATCGACGTCGGAAAGCATACGTCAATCGTAGCAGAACCGTCAGTGATACACAGTAGATGACAAACGATTTGTAGAGCTACTACATGTGTGTAGGTTCTCCGGAACCATTTGTGATATCGCGTTATCGCACATGAGAACTGGGAGTAAACCGTGCCTAATGAAAAATACAATCCCAGTCGTATTTTTTCCAGGAAACGTGTGGGATCCTAAACGAAAAGCACACGTCACTCTTGCAGCAACCGTCGGTGATACCTAACAAATCACAAATGGTCTGCAGCACTTGTATGTGTGCGAAGGGGCTCCTAAACCATTTGTGATATAACATTATCGCAGACGGTAATTGTTGGAAAACGTGTGCGATGTAGTCTAGCATGGCAGACGGGTTACGCAAAAAACTCGTGTGCGATAGGGCACAAATCGCACACAGTTCATATGTTGGCCCGTGTGCCTTACATACTATTTCCCAAATGGTTCATTACGACAGACCGTATGGTTTCACTGCGTCATTAGAAATGCTTAATCACCGATACCACACGTGCGAAAGAATTTAGTGTGTGCTGCATCACACACGATTACATTTTGGAAGGCCTCTGGATCACTGTTCCATATCCCCGACGGTTTCTGGGTCGTGTGGGAAGGACCCCCTATCGCACACACTCACTTGGCGACGGTTCCGAAGGCCGTTGCGGAAAGGGGTTAAAAACCGTTTGTTTAGGACCGACGCGCACCAGTGGCCCTAAGCCATGGTGCATGTAGTATAGCCAGGTTCTCAAGGAGCATTTGACAACGGAGAAGCAAATCACGGCCGCACGCGCGGATGAGGTCGCGATGGCTGCCATTCGTGTCGACTCACAGATCTTGCAGGAGCACCTCGCCATCGAGGCCACCGTCGATGCCTTGCGCACCAATGACATGACGCGGTTGGCTGTTTAGTTCAATTCTGCAATGCGATGTTCAGTTGTTGTGGGTGCATTCTGTTATTGTATACCATGTGAGAAATAAATCAAATGTGGTTGTACTAAATACATGAGAAACAAATACAATTGCTATATTTCCAAGTTGTTAAGCATGCCTGGTTTGGTTAACTGTCTGATCTTCTATTAGGAGTATGTTATATTGTGCAATGTGGTGCTTAGTTAATGTTTGGTTCATTTGTTGTGGTGTTTAGTTAACTACTTGGTTCAATTCTGCAATGCGATGTCCAATTGTCGTGGGTAGAATTTTGTATTGTTGTGCATGTGAGGAATAAATTGAACTTGGCTGCACTTAATACATGAGAAACATATACAAGTGCTATATTTCCTAGTTCTTAATCATGCTTGGATTGAATAAATGGGTTTTCCATGTGGCTTGAATTAATCTGATGAATCTGCAATGTGCTTATTTTTCATCAACATATTTTATTGATAGCATGCGAGCCCTCACTTAACCTGATGACTAACTACCTTATATGTGTTGTAGGGAAACAATGGGAAGCACTGAGGTTTACAATCGAGGTTTGCACATGCATGGTCCTTTGTCTAATAGCACATTATTGTGCAATTGCAGGAACCATTCTAATATTTAGGTTTTTAACAATTTGGTCTTGCACATGTAGGTCCTGATGTCAGAGGTTTTGACCCACTGTTCGACCCTTTTTGCATATGGGGAAATGAGTTGTCCATGAATATCAGTCAAGTCAAGAAACTCAGAAAGATTGTTAGGATAAAGAAATTAGCGACAAAAAATAACAAGATTTTTGTCTGCACAATGAAGAAGACATCAGTTCACTACAGGATGGTACTAACTATTATACCTTGCCTTTTTTATTCCTTTGCCCCATTTCCAATATAGAGAAGATATTTATGCACATCCTTGTTTTCAGGCCTTTCCAAAGCAGTTCACTGATGATTACCTCTCAAACCACCTGTATGGTATGGAGGCGAGGAAGGTATTCATACAACACCCACGGTTCAATATTGAAGTGTTCCTGAAGAGGATGAAGGATGGACGGTCAATCATCCACATGCACTGGCCTAAAGTTGCAATGACCTTCAGCATCCCCCCCCCCCCCCCCCCCCCCCCCCCCCCCCCCCCCCCCCCCCCCCCCCCCCCCCCCCCCCCCCCCCCCCCCCCCCCCCCCCCCCCCCCCCCCCCCCCCCCCCCCCCCCCCCCCCCCCCCCCCCCCCCCCCCCCCCCCCCCCCCCCCCCCCCCCCCCCCCCCCCCCCCCCCCCCCCCCCCCCCCCCCCCCCCCCCCCCCCCCCCCCCCCCCCCCCCCCCCCCCCCCCCCCCCCCCCCCCCCCCCCCCCCCCCCCCCCCCCCCCCCCCCCCCCCCCCCCCCCCCCCCCCCCCCCCCCCCCCCCCCCCCCCCCCCCCCCCCCCCCCCCCCCCCCCCCCCCCCCCCCCCCCCCCCCCCCCCCCCCCCCCCCCCCCCCCCCCCCCCCCCCCCCCCCCCCCCCCCCCCCCCCCCCCCCCCCCCCCCCCCCCCCCCCCCCCCCCCCCCCCCCCCCCCCCCCCCCCCCCCCCCCCCCCCCCCCCCCCCCCCCCCCCCCCCCCCCCCCCCCCCCCCCCCCCCCCCCCCCCCCCCCCCCCCCCCCCCCCCCCCCCCCCCCCCCCCCCCCCCCCCCCCCCCCCCCCCCCCCCCCCCCCCCCCCCCCCCCCCCCCCCCCCCCCCCCCCCCCCCCCCCCCCCCCCCCCCCCCCCCCCCCCCCCCCCCCCCCCCCCCCCCCCCCCCCCCCCCCCCCCCCCCCCCCCCCCCCCCCCCCCCCCCCCCCCCCCCCCCCCCCCCCCCCCCCCCCCCCCCCCCCCCCCCCCCCCCCCCCCCCCCCCCCCCCCCCCCCCCCCCCCCCCCCCCCCCCCCCCCCCCCCCCCCCCCCCCCCCCCCCCCCCCCCCCCCCCCCCCCCCCCCCCCCCCCCCCCCCCCCCCCCCCCCCCCCCCCCCCCCCCCCCCCCCCCCCCCCCCCCCCCCCCCCCCCCCCCCCCCCCCCCCCCCCCCCCCCCCCCCCCCCCCCCCCCCCCCCCCCCCCCCCCCCCCCCCCCCCCCCCCCCCCCCCCCCCCCCCCCCGCCGCTGACAAGGAGACTCTGGAGGTGGAGAACAGGGCTACCAACAAGCGGAGGCGGGCAAGCAAGAACCGCAAGCGACTCCAGCAGGCCTAGACTTCATCAGCAACCTCCCCGATGATATGTTGAGAGTCATCATCTCCCTCCTCCCAATCAAATATGGGGCGTGGACAACCGTCCTTTCCCGGCGGTGGGGCCCCCTATGGAACTCCACCCCTCTCGACCTCATCGACACCCACGAGCTCTGCCATGGCTATCGCAAAAGCATGGATGCGTTCTCCAAGATCCTCGGCAGTCACCTTGGCCCAACCAAATACTTTGAATGGGCAAGTTCCATTCCAATGGCAAGGACCGAGCCAAGCTTGACGATTGGTTCCGATCCCCCCGCCCTAGATCAGCTCGAGGAGCTCACTTTTGATGATGGGCATATGCGCTCGCTGCCAACGTCCGCACTCCGCCTCGCGCCCATGCTGAGTGTCACCAAGTTCAGGAACTGCCATCCCCCCTTAATGATGTGCCCGCTCTTATTCTACCATGACTGAAGCACCTCGAGCTCATCATCGTCTGCCTCCCAAACGATGACATGGAGCGCCTGCTCCGTGGCTATACTGCACTCCTGTACCTTCATCTTCAGGCGATCAATGGGTTGAGTATCTTCCACATCACCTCCATGACTCCCCAGACTATTTATGTGTGTTCCTGGTGCGGCAGGAAGACATCACAAGATGTGTACCACGGTATGATCATTGAGGACACACCTGCACTTGAGAGATTACTTGTAGTTGAACAAGAAGGTCCAACAAGATCAATGCATTTTGCGCTGAAATTGATAGTTGTGGGCTACTCGTCTAACAAATACTCCAAACTTGTTATTGGATCCACACCCGTTCAGGTACAACAGCCGCCTTCTACCTCTCCTTCTACAAATTAACATTATTTCTAATTTTGAAGATGTTTGTTTGTCTATCATACAGAAAATGATTCCAACAAGCTTGACCCCAAAACTACGCACAGTGAAGGTCTTGGCACTAGAATCTAGCGGCCCCAACCTGGAGCAAGTTTTCAGTTTCCTGAGATGCTTTCCGTGCCTGGAGAAGCTATATATCAAGCTGATGTTCCTTTCCTGTTAAATGTTAACCATAAGGGAGTTCAATTTGTGACACCTTTTTCCAAGTTTACAATGGCAATATACTACGATTTCTGAAGGATTCTTTTGGAGGATTTCAGTACATACATGCCCCCCCCCCCCCCCCCCCCCCCCCCCCCCACAATCCATAAGCATTTCTCCTTTGGATTCATCTGTACTAGTTTTCTTAGGGAACTTTTCATCCACTCCAACCTCTTGTGAAGAAGGCTACATTTTTCTAGAATTTAATCAAATGCCCATGTTAATCATGTGAGATCGAAGATGGCATGTTAGTGCATTTTACAAATCCTGCAAACCAAATAGGCCTGTAGTAGTGTTCAAAACTGCATGTAGGCACTAACACGTTTTCTTCTTTTGCAGATAAGATTAGGCCCAGTGGTGGATAATGTGATACAATATAACAATCACGTAGAATGCCTAGATCTGCATCTATCAGAAATTACTTTGAACTCCTACCAAGGGACCTTACCGGAGACTATATTCGCCAGGTCCTTAGTTTTCATAGCAAAGGTGCTGAAGGTAATGAGGCCTACATTCATTTCGCAAAAATGAATAGTTTGTTGATCAGTGCCGGCGCCTGCGGCAGAATGGAATAGGCTCCGAAAATGCTGAATTTCAATTTGGAACTTCAGATGACAGAGTAATCGGAAGTCATCGTGTCAACCCCATACATGACTTCTCAGTGGCTGACCCCTTTGCAAAAATTATGAGGTTTCGAAACTAGACTTAGAAGTGGTAATATTAGTTTGAACCTCTCTGATATCCATGTTCAGTGGATCAGCGCGAGCGTTTGTAACTGATGATCTGAATTTCATTTCTAATATCAGTTTGAACCTTGTAATCTTCGAATTTGAGCCATATAACTCTGGAATTTGAACCTTGTAATATTTTGAGATTTTGTGGTACAATGTTGAAATGGCATCATATGAGACTTGTATATTGGTAGCACTATTTTGACCTTAATATGCAATGGTCTTAGATTTTATTAACCATTCTTGAATCTGTTTACCTTGTCAGTCTCACAGCACACGATCGTATAGCTAACTCGACTGCGATCTTTGACATTATTGCACACAATTGGTTTCTTCAACCGTGTGCCCTGTAGAGCGCAAAATTAATTATCGCACACGAGTGTCCATCATCACCCTTCTGTGTAACTTTGACCTCATCTCCCACGGGTAAACTTATGACCGAAGTCATTCCACACACTTTGTTTTTACAAAGCTTTTTGCCAATAAACGCCCATGATTTGTCCCTCTTCTTGCCAACGCGCGGCCAAACTAGCCGGGCAGGAAGCTTGCATGGTAAACTGCGTGGTAGAGCGGGAACAGGCTCACCGGCGATACATTTGGTGCCTCTTCGATCCCACGCGTGGTCAAATGAAACGCGTGCGGTGCGGTGTTGTCAAGCGTGCACTGGAATCCTCCGCATGAACGCCGTGACAAGACGTGACGATTACAGGCCGGCCGGCCCCCATTAATTACAGCGGCCATTTAACCCTTGTGTCTTTTCAACCTTCGATCGCGCCCCACCATTGCAAGAAGCACACCCACCATGACAAATTCTTAGAGGGTATCCCACGCGGCTCCAATGGTGCTCTGAGCGGCTGCCGACGATGAGCAGCACTTCACCATGCATGCCGTGGTTGACACGCACAGAAGGTTTATGAACCTCTCGGTGGTGTACACCAACGACCAGGTCTGGGTGGAACACTCCATCGACATCATGGAGTTGTTGCTTGCCGAGGAGAAGTACAAGGTGGTTGGGTTCGACCTCGAGTACACCCGTCCTCGTGCCGGGTCTCATCCCAAGGTCGTCGTCGCCCAGATGTGCATGCGCCACCACGTCCTCATCTAGCACTACTGCCTGGCCACAAGGCCTTGCGAGCGTTTCGCCAGGTTTGTCAACAGCCCCCACTACATGTTTGCTATGGTGGACATAACCAACGATGTAAAGGCGCTCGAGAATTCGGGCATCGCCTACCAGAATCTTGTCAACATCCAGGGCCAATACAAGTTCTAGGGCAGCAAGGAGCATGAGAAGGACTCACTGGTACACCTCGCCGAGGCCATCATCGACCCCTACTACAGAGACATGAAGGATTCCTACAACAAGGACAAGCGTGCCTGGCACTCGGTCTGGATGGAGAAACTCGACAAAGCTCACGTCGTGTATGCAGCAAGGAGGCGTACATGAGCTATGGCATGTACAGGCGGATCGTTGACATGAGGAACTGCCTCCTCCCCAAAATGGCCAGGGATCCAGCCGGAAGCAGAGCAATGGCAAGCGTCGTTGCAACAATAAGTACATGATTAGATCCTCGTTTATCCTAGTTTAGTATGCATGTAATTGCTTACTTTGGTGTGTGGAAATGTTTTGTGTGTAGTCACTTGTGTAATTGTATGCTTAATTTGGTTTTGCAATGCTGTGTTTTTAAGTATATATGTTGATGCTCTATAGACAGAGCAAATCACATCGCACATGGACTAAACAATGGAACCCCTCGGTGATGATTTCATCAATCACTGACAATTGTATACCAGCAATCATTTGCTGACAACACACATGGCTTGTTAATAGGAATCGTCTGTGTTGTTATCGGTCTTCCCACACGTTTCCGATTACAGACCTGTTTGCCACGTATCACACACATCTTGGTAAGTTGAACCGTTTCTGTTCTCTTGGCTCAACTCAAACAGTTCATCCGAATGAATCGTATGCCATATATCGCACACACCTTGATCTGGCTGACCGTTTCTTTTGTGTTGCCTAATCACAAATAGTTCATCCAAGTGAACTGTATGCTGTACATCGCACACACCTTCATCTGGCTGCCTGTCTCTTTTGTTCCTCCTCATAGCAAACAGTTAATTGAACTGAACCGTATGCTCGGCATCGCACATGCAACTAAAATCTGAACCGTGTTTGATGCATCCGTCATCCCAAACATTTTGAACCTTTTTTGACGGTTTTTTACACCACCTTTTGTGATTATTGCATCGCACACAGTTTCTTCGAAGGGTCTCTGATCGTAGTGTCGCGTTAGCAGCATCCTCCAGTAGTGAATAGAGATGACAAAGTTCAATCATATGGATGAAATCCATGGGCTGGTAACAACCTTTGTCAGGAGGCTTATTGTGTAGAGCATACAGATGAAGCACCTCTCGGGAACCATCCGTTACTATCTACTGTGGTTGCCATGCTTACTATTGATGCGGCTTGAACTACGTCGGTATTTCCCCAAAGAGGAAGGGATGATGTAGCACAGCTACGGTACGTATTTCCCTAAGTGATGAGACCAAGGTTATCGAACCAGTAGGAGAACCACGCAACACCACGTAAACAGCTCCTGCACACAAAGAACAAATACTTGCAACCCGACGTAAGAGAGGGGTTGTGAAACCCTCACGGGTAAAAAGATAGGTAAAATTGTAGTAGATTGAGTAAGTAGATCTCGCGGGAACGCGAGATAAAATTAATAATAATAAATTGCAGCAAGGTATTTTTGTATTTTTGGATGAATAGATCTGAAAATAAAACCAAATAAAAATAGGTAGGGAAGGCAAATATAATAAAGAAGAGACCTGGGGCCGTAGATTTCACTAGTGGCTTCTCCCGAGAAAAATAGCATACGGCGGCTAAACAAATTACTGTTGGGCAATTGATAGAACTTCAAATAATCATGACGATATCCAGGCAATGATCATTATATAGGCATCACGTCCAGGATTAGTGGACTGACTCCTGCTTGCATCTACTACTATTACTCCAAACATCGACCACTATCCAGCATGCATCTAGTGTATTAAGTTCATGGAGAAACAGAGTAATGCAACAAGAACGATGACATGATGTAGACAAGATCTATTTTTGTAGAAATAGATCCCATCTTGTTATCCTTAATAGCAAGCAACAATACATACGTGTCGGTTCCCCTTCCGTCACTGGGATCAAGCACCGTAAGATCGAACCCATCACAAAGCACCTCTTCCCATGGCAAGAAAAATCGATCTAGTTGGCCTAACTAAACGAAAGATTCGAAGAGGAAATACGAGGCTATAAGTAATCATGCATATAAGAGATCAAAAGAGTCAAATAACTTTCATGGATAAAAACATAGATTTGATCATAAACTCAAAGTTCATCGGATCCCAACAAACAAACCGCAAAAAAGAGTTACATCAAATAGATCTCCAAGAGACCATTGTATTGAGAATCAAAAGAGAGAGAGGAAGCCATCTAGCTACTAACTACGGACCCGTAGGTCTGCAATGAACTATTCACGCATCATCGGAGAGGCACCAATAAGGATGATGAACCCCTCCGTGATGGTGTCTAGATTGGATCTGGTGGTTCTGGAACTTGCGGCGGCTGGAATTGATTTTCGTTGACTCCCCTAGGGTTTCTGTAATATTGGGGTATCTATAGAGCAAAGACGCGGTGCGGGAGGCCACTGAGGTGGGCACAACCCACCTGGGCACGCCTGGGCCCCCAGGCTCGCCCTGGTGGGTTATGCTCCCCTCGGAGCCCCCCTCTGGTACTTCTTTGGCCCAATAGGTGTCTTCCGCTCCAGAAAAATCTCCAAAAAGTTTCGCTGCGTTTGTACTCCATTTGGTATTGATTTTCTGTGAAGTAAAAAAAAAGGAAAAACAGTAACTGGCAATGGGCACTATGTTAATAGGTTAGTCCCAAAAAATGATATAAAGTTGCTATAAAATGATTGTAGAACATACAAGAATGATAATATAACAGCATGGAACAATCAAAAATTATAGATATGTTGGAGACGTATCAACATCCCCAAGCTTAATTCCTGCTCGTCCTCGAGTAGGTAAATGATAAAAATAGAAATTTTGATGTGGAATGCTGCCTAACATGTTCATCACATATTCTTTTCTTTGTAGCATGGACATTTGTACTTTTATATGATTGAAAGCAATAGTCTAGTTTTGACATGAAGACTTCAATACTCAAGCATATCTACAAGCAACCATGTCTTTCAAAATGTCAACACTAAAGCAAGTTATCCCTAGCCCAATATGCTCAATCATTGATCCATTCATGAAACACACTCGCATATTAGCTGCACCCAATGATCAAGTACGATCATAATGCCCCTAAGTTGGGGCTTACAAGAGAATATGGAGACTCAAATATAAATAAAAGTTGCATAGAGTAAATAGAAAGGCCCTTCACGGAGGGAAGTAGGGACTTGTAGAGGTGCCAGAGCTCAAAGTGAAAAAGTAGAGATAAAAACATTTTGGGTGGCATGCTTTTCCTGTCAATGAAAACGATCGAGTAGTTCCCAATACTTTCCATGCTAGATATATCATAGGTGGTTGCCAAAAATAAAATAAAGTGTATTCCTTTTTCCACCATACTTTCAATTTCCATGGCTAGCCGTATCCACGGGTGCCTTCCATACCAACACTTTCCAAGGAATTTATTATTTGACAACATAGATTAAATTCATTTTTCATGTCGGGACTGGGCATCCCTAATACCTTTGCCATACTCTCGTGCAATTACATGTGAATAAACAATCATCTTGAGAATAACACATCTAGCATGGAAATATATCAGCCACCCCCTACCATTTCATGAGCTGTACGAGCACACAAAGGAGAAATTTATTTTGAAACTTAGAGATGCCACATACATATTTGCTTAGAACGGAAAAATAATACCGCATATAGGTAGGTATAGCGGACTCATGTGGCAAAAATGTTTAAGGATTTTGGATGCACAAGTAGTGATCATACTTAGTGCAAATGAAGGCTAGCAAAGGATTGAGAAGCATCCAACCAAGAAACGAAAAATCTCATAAGCGAGCATTAAGCATAACTAACACCGAATAATACACCACAAGTAGGATGTAATTTCATTGCATAACTATTGACTTTCATGCTTTCATAGAGAATCACAAACCTTAACACCAATATTCTTACTAAAGCATAATTACTCATCAAGATGACTCACATATTATATCATCATATCGCAAAACTATTACAAGGAATCAATTTTATTTTGTGCAACAAAAGGTCACAATAGCAATGAGGTGAAGTAGATAACCCTGTTTATACAAAGTTGCAAAGGAAACAATTACTGGTCAATAACGGTGGATGACACAGAAGCCCAGAAAAAGAAGCATCTAACTTATCTAAATGGGAGATAAAGCAAGACAATAGCATTCCTGAAACAATGGCATTGATTCATATTAACAGAGAGAATATATTAATAATAAAAATCGTTAAACATGTAATTTGCTTTTAACTGTGGCATTGCTTCAATTTTCCAGTGGCATTATTAGATTAACAACAGCTAAAGAGTTGTATGGGACAGTGGACGTAGAAGCACCATGTGCATCTACCGATGCATAAAGGGGTGATGCACAGTCTATTCAACAAACAACCAAGGAGCATATTTGTGTTGGTCCCATTTTTGTTATCTTTAGACACCTTTCCCTATGTGAGGGCAGCAAATCTAGTCCTGCTCAAACTATACAGCCTTGTCCCGCACCCACAGAAAGATCAGTTCCTTAGAGATGTGTGTACTGCGTTTGTCATTGTTTTCCCTTTTCGACAAACATAGGTGTTGGATAGCCAGTCTGTACTACTTTCCCCCTTCCTTTCCTCTTTGAACCACGTCCTAGATTCATGCTATACAACTTTCCCCACTACTTTCTTGTTTGATCCAACACCTAGATTCGTGTGTAGAAGCAAAAAAAATCCACATGCAGCTAGAGCAATGCCTGTGGATTAAGAAAATTATACCTTAAGGTTCTCGGGGTGTGGCTCGGTGTGCGGCCGGAGGCTGATCTGCCCACACTATGTACGGCGGCGAGGAAGAAGGGGTCGGAGTCCCTCCCGCACCGCCGCTGGGTGAAAGAGAACAGCGGCGCCGGCAGTGGATTCCCTCCCTCGCCGACGGCGACATCGTTAAGTCTCGTTGCTTTCCCCGATGGACGGGGTCCTGCAAGCTCTTTGACCAGCAGTGAGGGGAGGGAGAGAGAGAGGAGAGGCCAACACAGTCTTGTTTAGCTCTGGAAAGGATGAGAGAGTGTGTAGAGAGCAACTACAAGTGCTAAGGTTCCAGCGTGTATATATATAGTGGAGAGAGAGTGTGAAGAGAGCAAATCCTAGAAAACAAGCGCTAAGGCTGCAGCGTACGTATATAGTTGGAGTGGTTTTCTTTTTCTCTCCATAAAAATCATTTTAAATGTTGCATGAAAGGAACTCTTTATTTCACGTACTACTAGTGAAGAAAAATACTAGGGCAAAGCTAATACGTGAAGAAAATTTAACGCTCGAAGGAGTCAACTCGAAATTAATGCTCCACGGCTCCCGGTCGCACTTACTATCGCTCACGTATGGTACATGACCCTCCGAAGCTACAATTGAACCACACACGATCAAAATATCGAAAAGGTGGGCTGCACCATCCTCCAAGTAGTTTGGGCACTTGTATTCATCCTAAGTCAGTGTGCCACCGTATGTACTAAGGGTTACAGTGGGTGCTAAGAAACTAGGGCGTATTGAGAGTAATTGCCATGCCGTTTATTTGTAGGGTCACTTGCAAACTGTCAAACTCTATTCTCCTCTTATTTAAGGGATGAGGCAAATCTTTTGCCTCCATTTCGGAAAAAATGAGAAATTCAATTTTAATTATTTTGTATGTACACTTTGCTCTCTTCCAATAATTTTGGGCACTTGTATTTGGCCTAAGTCAGTGTGCTACCGTATCTCGTACAACACCCTCCATCTAGGTGTATAGGTCACATTAGAAGGTGCAGGAGGACCTAGGTGCAAGCAGATTGGAGGAGAAGGAGAAACTTGACCCATCCTTCCTCCAATCAAAGCCCTGATTTCTCTCTCTAAAGCAACAATTAATCACAGCAATTAAGAGATGCCGTTTTAGCTACCATGCAAGGCCACGTATTAACTTGCATGCAAGCCAACTTTGATTCCTTGACTAATCAACATGTAGTTGCGCGCCATGCATTGGGTTTCCGGGGGAGATAACAAGGCAGAGTAAGTAACGCTCGCTAGCAACGAGGCTAGGACGGGATTGAGATGTGAAGTTAATGGATGACGCCTAAATATTTTGGGAATATCTGATTTTCGTAAGATGACTTAACACCTAGACGGAGGGAGTACTACCTTTGTCCAGGTTTTTACGCCACGTCATATATTTTTTGTCAAAGTTTGACAAAAAAAATTAACTACTCACTACCTACAAGGAGGGATTACTACCTCACTAATTTTGTCAAAGCACGATGGCCGACCGTGTCTTTGCCGGTGATCCGCTGACGTGATAGATCCGAGCGGCTAAAGGTGGATTCAGTACCTGCACGCGACGTGGAGGCATTGCCATTGTTGTGCGACCCGGTACCCGGACACTCCGTGGCAAGGAGCAGTCGCAGGCGGTCGGAATGCTCCAAATCCGGTAGCTGCGTGCGTCAAATCCCGTGGCCGCAGATATAGCGGTTGACCGCCGGTGCCGGGACTAGAGGCATAGATCTGGTCGTCGTTATGTGGTTGGCTGGGCTATAGTGCGAGGCTCCAATAGACATGCATGTACCTCTTCTCTTCTTGTACGTACTCCATTTATCTCACTTCCTGTGGCTTCCCACTCCCACGATATTCCTATTCTATGAACATGTGTGTGCGTGTGTGTGTGTGTGTGTTAGAGAGAGAGACATATCGACCTACTCCTACAGAGAGATGGTGTGTAGTACTACTATTTAGCCGCGAGAGTCGGTGCATCCTTTCGTTTCCGGGCGTCCGGTCGGGATAGGTGCCACGCCCGCTCCTTACCAGCCTGACACATCGACCTACTCCTACAGAGAGATGGTGTGTAGTACTATGCGTGCTTCCCGCCCGAAATGGTCAGCGCTGCTCTAGAGAATCGGTGCCGCATTCATGCCCGGGCAGAGAGGACGTGGCCTCTCGCTGGCGCCTGCGCTTAAGGGAGAAGCGGATTCAATAGTGATGGTTGCTTCATCCGTCCAACTTACTGTCGGGTCTTTGTGATTTAACGGCTCATTGGTCATTATTACTGAGGTGCTACGACCGTGCTGAGTGTCAGTTGAACTGTACACTTTGATGGATGTCCCACGTTTCGGTGAAAGGAGGTAGAGCGTCTCCACTCATTACAATTTTCTCCATTCTTACAGCGGAGGAGTGCGAAAGTAGTGAAAACACGCCAGCTCAATGATTACATGGCCCACCTCACACTACCACCATATTTTCTGGACACTGTGCGACACCTAACTCTTTAGTGTACATAGCACGTACTGTAATTTCTCAGTGAGATAAACTTGTACAATGCTACGAAGCTTCCAGCTTCTATTTCATGTATCTTGCGTCCAAGGTGGCCCATTGCAACATTCCATCAAATACAAAGGAGACTAACATGCATGCTACTGCATCTCAATGATTCACAGATCATAGCCAATATGTACTCCCTCTGTTCCAAAATAAGTGTCTCAACTTTATGCCAACTTTACTAAAGTTGACACTTATTTTGGAACATGGACAACTAAAGAAAAAAAGAATCCATGCAGCCCCTAGGTCTTGAACCCGAAACCCTAACCAGGCTTTATTTTGCTGGCTACGTTGAACCTTCCAAAGAAATGAAGTTTGCAACCCTTTGACCATTGGATCATTTTGTGCAGTTTCACTAAAATTGAGCTGAGCATCCCTGTGGCAAAGAAATTGAAGGAGCGTGATTAGAATAAGACTAGTGGGACTAGTTGATGAGACATAAACTTATCACAAATACAGTACAAACCTGTAGAGGTACATGCGGGGCAAAGAAGTAGAGAAATATCCACATGGAGCAATGTGGGCAGCTGGGGCAATGGTGCAACCCGGCTGTAAAGGAAGTTGTACCTGAGGGATTTCGGGATGTAGCTCAACCTAGAGGAGGGCGGCGGGAGGAGACAACTGCCCACGTCATGGGAGTGAGCAAGGGACAAAGGCAACCGCGCCGGCTTTGTGAGAGAGAATGGTGGGGACCCCTGATCGGGATGCGCCGATAGTGGGTTTTTGCCTTCGGCGACGGCGATCGCATTTACTAGAAGCATTCACCCCTTCCCCCGGCGGATGTGATCCGCCCAAATGTTAGAGATGTGGCCACAGTCATTTTGTGTGGGAGAGTGTGAAGAGAGCAACCCGAGTGATACGTCCATTTTGCATCATGCTTTTATGTTGATATTTATTGCATTGTGGGTTGTTATTACACATTATGGTACAATACTTATGCCTTTTCTCTCTTATTTTACAAGATTTACATGAAGAGGGAGACTGTCGGCAGCTGGAATTCTGGACCGGAAAGGAGCAAATCTGAGAGACCTATTCTGCACAACTCCAAAAGTCCTGACAATTTATGGAGAATTATTTTGGAATAAATAAAAAATATTGTGCGACGAAAATACCAGAGGGGACCCACCAGGTGGCCACAAGCCTGGGGGGCATGACTTATCCCCCTGGGCGCACCCCTAGGGCTTGTGGGCCCCCTGGCAGGTCTTCAGTGCCCATCTTCTGCTATATGGAGGGTTTTGACCTGGAAAAAATCATAAGGAAGCTTTCGGGGCGAAGCGCCGCCGTCTCGAGGCGGAACCTGGGCAGAAGCAATCTAGGGCTCCAGCGGAGCAGTTTTGCCGGGGAAACTTCCCTCCCGGAGGGGGAAATCGAAGCCGTCGCCATCACCAATGACCCTCTCATCAAGACGGGGTCAATCTCCATCAACATCTTCACCAGCACCATCTCCTCTCAAACCCTAGTTCATCTCTTGTATCTGATCTTTGTCTCAAAACCTCAGATTGGTACCCGTGGGTTGCTAGTAGTGTTGATTACTCCTTGTAGTTGATGCTAGTTGGTTTATTCGGTGGAAGATCATATGTTCAGATCCTTAATCCTATTTAATACCCCTCTCATTATGAACATGAATATGCTTTGTAAGTAGTTACGTTTGTTCCTGAGGACATGGAAGAAGTCTTGTTACAAGTAATCATGTGAATTTGGTATTCGTTCAATATTTTGATGAGATGTATGTTGTCTTTCCTCTAGTGGTGTTGTGTGACCATCAACTACATGACACTTCACCACCCAGCAAGCAACCATGTAGGCTCCTGGCTATGTATATAGTGGAGCGGTTTCTTTTTCTCTCCATATGAACCTATTTATATTGCATACGTGCCACTTAAGAAAAAAACTTTCTTCATAAATAACACGGCACCGTTCATGCGTGGTTCCCGACCTTTCATTAAGTGTGTAACTACTACTAGACGCATCAAATTATCACGTGGGTTGCATCATCGTACAGAAATGAGCTCCACCGTGTCACGTGTGTTGTTGGGGAAGACGCAAAGAGTGCTACTAGTATGTGCGTGGGTGCGTGCACCTCTTCTCTTCGAGCATGGTTATCTTAAAAGTATAGCCAGCTACTCTACCACACGGTTATTATATGGGCAAAGACTATAGGCAGTAATAATGACTAATGAGCCGTCAAATCACGCGGCCCACCTTTCTCTATGTTTGACCGAGGAAGCAACCATCATTTCACTCCTCGTTGAATATCCATCCGTTGCTACCTCCGCAAATAAATAAAAATCCGCTGCTACCTCCGCAACATGGTTAATAAGATAGCCATGTCAATCACGACGTAGAAATATCATTCACTAATACAATAGGGCTGGCTCTAAGGCTGGTGATTTTTTTACTTTGTCTGTTTCTCTTTTTGTCTCATTTACTCATTTTACATAGGAGCACATGTAGAGGATGGCTATTCCTTTCGATGGTACTTCTTCATGTTGTTTAAGACTAAGCAGCTCTGAATATTATTCCCGCTGCCCACCACTCTGAATTGTGCCATCTACTATGATACTCCCATTGCAACAATGAGGTCCACTAGGTCTAGCACGTCCTGTAAGAAGAGACTGTCACGTAAAACATACATTCTTGTTGCTTCTTCCTCATACACTAGGTACTACTAGTACTAGTACTAGTACTACTCGTACTCCTATAAACCTTGCGCTTGGCATCTCAAAACAGTATAACCTTGCGCCTGGCTCTTCGCCACTTCGGGAAGTCGAGCAATGATGGTACTACAGTATATGGTTCCGGCTATCTGAGACCGAATGAATTGCTGCACATCCACCACGTGGGCGAGGGGCGAGGGAGAGTTAGTACTACTACGTCTGTTTCAACATGGACTACATACGAATCAAAATGAGTGAATCTACACTCTAAAATATGTCTATCTACATCAGTGTGTGGAGTATGTACTAGTAGTTCATATTGAAATCTGCTAAAAGACATATATTTCAAACAATATGATAATCTCTCTAACCAAGTTAGGGATGAGGAGTATATACGTCTAACAGAGGGAGTAGTAAAACTTTCTCCTCATCCTGCGAGCCACCGCGCGCGTGGGCGAGGGAGCGGGCGTAAGCGTAGTAAGCAAGCTTCCCCTTGTCCAACGAGTCTGCGAGCCACCGCGCTCTTGGGCGGGGAAGAGGGCATACTAAGCAAGCTTCTCCTCGTTCTGCGAGTTGATGGACATGTCAAAATTAGTACAGAGCATCTCCAGTGTATAGAGCTTTGCCTCTAAGGTAGGCCCCACATGGTTTGCCTCTTTTTTTAAATAACGCGTCAAGTCCCAATTTGTTTGTTCAGCCATGGTACACGATCCTCCATCAAGTGGACAACTAGTGCGCGTGTCAAATTACCATGTGGGCTGCCTTTTCGTACAGAAATGGGCTCCACCGTGTAACCCCGCGGGTGTGGCTGGGAAAGAGACGGGAGTACGTGCGCCGTGCGCGCACCTCTTCTCATCATGCACGTCCCCCACCTACGTGGGTCTGTGTGAGAGAGATTTAAACCTAGAGAGATGGCGTGTGCGTTCGTGAGTGTTTTATGTTATCGGGGGGGGGGATTTCGTGAATGTCCCCCCCCCCCCCCCCCCCCCCCCCCCCCCCCCCCCCCCCCCCCCCCCCCCCCCCC
The DNA here is from genome assembly GCA_036873465.1 of Thinopyrum obtusiflorum. Lineage (NCBI taxonomy): Eukaryota > Viridiplantae > Streptophyta > Magnoliopsida > Poales > Poaceae > Thinopyrum > Thinopyrum obtusiflorum. The sequence goes on from JAAAWM010012231.1 coordinate 79,825, forward strand.
CCCCCCCCCCCCCCCCCCCCCCCCCCCCCCCCCCCCCCCCCCCCCCCCCCCCCCCCCCCCCCCCCCCCCCCCCCCCCCCCCCCCCCCCCCCCCCCCCCCCCCCCCCCCCCCCCCCCCCCCCCCCCCCCCCCCCCCCCCCCCCCCCCCCCCCCCCCCCCCCCCCCCCCCCCCCCCCCCCCCCCCCCCCCCCCCCCCCCCCCCCCCCCCCCCCCCCCCCCCCCCCCCCCCCCCCCCCCCCCCCCCCCCCCCCCCCCCCCCCCCCCCCCCCCCCCCCCCCCCCCCCCCCCCCCCCCCCCCCCCCCCCCCCCCCCCCCCCCCCCCCCCCCCCCCCCCCCCCCCCCCCCCCCCCCCCCCCCCCCCCCCCCCCCCCCCCCCCCCCCCCCCCCCCCCCCCCCCCCCCCCCCCCCCCCCCCCCCCCCCCCCCCCCCCCCCCCCCCCCCCCCCCCCCCCCCCCCCCCCCCCCCCCCCCCCCCCCCCCCCCCCCCCCCCCCCCCCCCCCCCCCCCCCCCCCCCCCCCCCCCCCCCCCCCCCCCCCCCCCCCCCCCCCCCCCCCCCCCCCCCCCCCCCCCCCCCCCCCCCCCCCCCCCCCCCCCCCCCCCCCCCCCCCCCCCCCCCCCCCCCCCCCCCCCCCCCCCCCCCCCCCCCCCCCCCCCCCCCCCCCCCCCCCCCCCCCCCCCCCCCCCCCCCCCCCCCCCCCCCCCCCCCCCCCCCCCCCCCCCCCCCCCCCCCCCCCCCCCCCCCCCCCCCCCCCCCCCCCCCCCCCCCCCCCCCCCCCCCCCCCCCCCCCCCCCCCCCCCCCCCCCCCCCCCCCCCCCCCCCCCCCCCCCCCCCCCCCCCCCCCCCCCCCCCCCCCCCCCCCCCCCCCCCCCCCCCCCCCCCCCCCCCCCCCCCCCCCCCCCCCCCCCCCCCCCCCCCCCCCCCCCCCCCCCCCCCCCCCCCCCCCCCCCCCCCCCCCCCCCCCCCCCCCCCCCCCCCCCCCCCCCCCCCCCCCCCCCCCCCCCCCCCCCCCCCCCCCCCCCCCCCCCCCCCCCCCCCCCCCCCCCCCCCCCCCCCCCCCCCCCCCCCCCCCCCCCCCCCCCCCCCCCCCCCCCCCCCCCCCCCCCCCCCCCCCCCCCCCCCCCCCCCCCCCCCCCCCCCCCCCCCCCCCCCCCCCCCCCCCCCCCCCCCCCCCCCCCCCCCCCCCCCCCCCCCCCCCCCCCCCCCCCCCCCCCCCCCCCCCCCCCCCCCCCCCCCCCCCCCCCCCCCCCCCCCCCCCCCCCCCCCCCCCCCCCCCCCCCCCCCCCCCCCCCCCCCCCCCCCCCCCCCCCCCCCCCCCCCCCCCCCCCCCCCCCCCCCCCCCCCCCCCCCCCCCCCCCCCCCCCCCCCCCCCCCCCCCCCCCCCCCCCCCCCCCCCCCCCCCCCCCCCCCCCCCCCCCCCCCCCCCCCCCCCCCCCCCCCCCCCCCCCCCCCCCCCCCCCCCCCCCCCCCCCCCCCCCCCCCCCCCCCCCCCCCCCCCCCCCCCCCCCCCCCCCCCCCCCCCCCCCCCCCCCCCCCCCCCCCCCCCCCCCCCCCCCCCCCCCCCCCCCCCCCCCCCCCCCCCCCCCCCCCCCCCCCCCCCCCCCCCCCCCCCCCCCCCCCCCCCCCCCCCCCCCCCCCCCCCCCCCCCCCCCCCCCCCCCCCCCCCCCCCCCCCCCCCCCCCCCCCCCCCCCCCCCCCCCCCCCCCCCCCCCCCCCCCCCCCCCCCCCCCCCCCCCCCCCCCCCCCCCCCCCCCCCCCCCCCCCCCCCCCCCCCCCCCCCCCCCCCCCCCCCCCCCCCCCCCCCCCCCCCCCCCCCCCCCCCCCCCCCCCCCCCCCCCCCCCCCCCCCCCCCCCCCCCCCCCCCCCCCCCCCCCCCCCCCCCCCCCCCCCCCCCCCCCCCCCCCCCCCCCCCCCCCCCCCCCCCCCCCCCCCCCCCCCCCCCCCCCCCCCCCCCCCCCCCCCCCCCCCCCCCCCCCCCCCCCCCCCCCCCCCCCCCCCCCCCCCCCCCCCCCCCCCCCCCCCCCCCCCCCCCCCCCCCCCCCCCCCCCCCCCCCCCCCCCCCCCCCCCCCCCCCCCCCCCCCCCCCCCCCCCCCCCCCCCCCCCCCCCCCCCCCCCCCCCCCCCCCCCCCCCCCCCCCCCCCCCCCCCCCCCCCCCCCCCCCCCCCCCCCCCCCCCCCCCCCCCCCCCCCCCCCCCCCCCCCCCCCCCCCCCCCCCCCCCCCCCCCCCCCCCCCCCCCCCCCCCCCCCCCCCCCCCCCCCCCCCCCCCCCCCCCCCCCCCCCCCCCCCCCCCCCCCCCCCCCCCCCCCCCCCCCCCCCCCCCCCCCCCCCCCTTGATTTGGCATGATCTTGATGTACCGCGAGCTTTGCTATTATAGTTGGATCTTATGACGTTTCTCCCCCTCTACCTTCTTGTAATGGATTGAGTTTTCCCTTTGAAGTTATCTTATCAGATTGAGTATTTAAGGATTTGAGAACACTTGATGTATGTCTTGCATGTGCTTCTCTGTGGTGACCGTGGGATATTCATGTGATCTACTTGATGTATGTTTTGGTGATCAACTTGCGGGTTCTGTGACCTTGTGAACTTATGCATAGGGGTTGGCACATGTTTTCGTCTTGACTCTCCGGTAGAAACTTTGGGGCACTCTTTGAAGTTCTTTGCGTTGGTTTGAATAGATGAATCTGAGATTGTGTGATGCATATCGTATAATCAAACCTGCGGATACTTGTGGTGACATTGGAGTATCTAGGTGACAGTAGGGTTTTGGTTGATGTGTGTCTTAAGGTGTTATTTTAGTACGAACTCTAGGGCTGTTTGTGACACTACAATAATCTCTTCGTTTGTTCTCCGCTATTAGTAACTTTGGAGTGACTCTTTGTTGCACGTTGAGGGATTGTTATATGATCTAATTATGTTATCATTGTTGAGAGAACTTGCACTAGTGAAAGTATGAACCCCAGGCCTTGTTTCCAAGCATTGCAATACTGTTTTCGCTCACTTTTGTTACTTGTTACCTTGCTATTTTTATATTTTTAGGTTACAAAAACCTATATCTACTATCCGTATTACGCTTGTATCACCATCTCCTCGCCGAACTAGTGCACCTATACAATTTACCATTGTATTGGGTGTGTTGGGGACACAAGAGACTCTTTGTTATTTGGTTGCAGGGTTGTTTGAGAGAGACCATCTTCAACCTACGCCTCCACAGATTGATAAACCTTAGGTCATCCACTTGAGGGAAATTTGCTACTGTCCTACAAACTTCTGCGCTTGGAGGCCCAACACGAGTCTACAAGAAGAAGGTTGCGTAGTAGACATCAAGCCCTTTTCTGGCACCGTTGCCGGGGAGGCTGTGACGCCCCCCGATTCAATCATCCACTAATCATACACGCAAATGTGTACGATCAAGATCAGGGACTCACGGGAAGATATCACAAAACAACTCTATACACAAATTAAAATAATACAAGCTTTATATTACAAGCCAGGGGCCTCGAGGGCTCGAATACATAAGCTCGAATACACAAGTCAGCGGAAGCAACAATATCTAAGTACAAACATAAGTTAGACAAGTCTGCCTTAAGAAGGCTAGCACAAAAGCAATATTGATCGAAAAGGCAAGGCCTCCTGCCTGTGAGGCTCCTAACTACTCCTGGTCGTCGGCGACCTCCACGTACTAGTAAGCACCCTTGTGGTAGTAGTAGACATCATCGACGGTGGCGTCTGGTTCCTGGGCTCCACCATCTGGTTGCGACATTCGGAAAGAAAGGAAAAAGGGGAAAGAGGGAGCAAAGAAACAGTGAGTATTCATCCAAAGTACTCACAAGCAAGGATCTACACTACAATGCATCGGTGTCAATGAGATGGGTAGTATCTGTGGACTGAACTGCAGAATGCCAGAAGAGAAGGGGAAAGCCTAGCCTATCGAAGACTAGCATCTTCAAGTAGCTCCAAGCATCTTGCAACATCAGAAGAGATAAGACTGGCATATTATAATATTAGAAAGTATGTTGTAACATGCCCAGAGATCACTTCCTCGACTCCCTGCGAGAAAACAATCCCGGAGCCATCATTTCCATTACATGCATCAGCATCAAATTCTAGTTGTATCGATCGGGATAAACCTCCGAGTGTCCGTTACCGTAGGAAAAGCTATCGATAGATGTTTTCTTCCCTGCAGGGGTGCACCAACTTACCCACCACGCTCGATTAACTCCGACCGGACACACTTTGCTGGGTCATGCCCGGCCTCGGGCAAACGATACACCGCAACCCGACCAAAAACATAACAGAGAAGTCAGCACACTGGAATAAACCTATGCCCCAGGGGTCTTGGGCCATCGCCCCAGACGCTCCTGCATGTTGCGTACGCGGCTGGTGAGCAGACCTAGCCCCCCTTATACAAGGCAAGGTGTTCCAGTCCAACCCGGCGCGCGCCGATCAGTCGCTGACGTCTAATAAGCTTCGGCTGAAGTATACGACGTAGAACGCCCATACTATGCCCATGTGATGGTTAGCGCTATAAGGCCAGAGGCCCTCTTGGATCAAATATCCAAACCGTTAGTGTGACCCCGTCGCCCCGTCTCGAGGACTTGCGGCAAGGGCTAAGAATGCCCGGCCACGCCTCATGGAAAACTTGCGGGTATCCTCCAGATCAACCCGACTTCACATCACTCGCGTGTACTCCTCGGGGCCGACCCGATGTCATCATGGCTCTATGGTAAGTCAAAGTAACCGTGTGTCTGAAACAACAAGGGGGAAACCTGAGGAATCACCCTCGATGGATTTCCACTCGATGTAACCATCAAGGTGGACTTGGAGGAATCACCCTCGTTGGTCCACACTTGAGGGGTTGCATGACAGAGTCATTATCGGGAGTGGTCAAGGAGGAATCACCCTTGATGACCGCGACCGAATAGCTACACTATAGGGTTAACATCAGAAGTGCTGATGAGGTATCACCCTTGGCACTCGATAGTAACTCTGCGGAGTCGTACAACTAAGGGGGGTGATGTGCAGTGTCGGGGCCTGGACATCGATCACATTGATTGAGTCATCGAACATAAAGCGGGGCAACTGGGACAAGGTGGGGGTCACTGGTGGATCTCTAACCAGCCTATACTAAGCAGTTTAGAATAAGTAGGTAAGGTATGACAGCAGGTACAAAAGTAGGTTATGCATCAGAATAGGAGAAATCAATTACTGTAGCAAAATCTAATGCAAGCATAAGAGAATAGAATGGGCGATATCGGAATGATCAAAAGGGGGGCTTGCCTGGAAGCTCTGCTGAAAAGGAAGAAGTGTCATCATCGACGTAGTCGATCACAGGGGCCGCATCGGTCTCGGGGTCTACCGGAGAGTAGAGGGGAAGAAACAATAAATATAAAGCAAACAAAGCATCATAAAGCTTAACATGGTAATACGCGGTGTTAGGGGTGAACTAACGCAGTGCTAGACACTGCAGACGGAGAGGGAAAACATCCGGAGGGGTTTTTCTGACATCTCGCGTTTATCGGACAGATGAAAAGTGGGGGACGGTTCCATGTTCAGCATGCTAGGGGCATGTGACAGATGAATGGATCACGTATTCAGATTCGTTGGATTTTTCTGAGCAACTTTCATATATAAAACTTTTTAATCTGAGTTATAGATTAATTTATATGAATTTCCAAACTTTAAACAATTTTCTGGATTTAATATTAATTCCATAATAAACTGCAATTTGCCATGGGTACACGGAGTGTACCCAGACAGGGGGTATGACAAGTGGGGCCAGTCAAAGTCAACAAGTCAAAGTTGAATGGGTCAAATAGTGAACAGTGCTTGTGGGTCCACATGTCATATGCTATACCTATAAACAAATAAATAAAACAAACCAAATTAATAGGGGACCAAACGTCATCTGTTATTAGACTAATTTAGCACTAACTAACCTAGCTCTAATAAACAAGAGCCGCCCTGGTTGCACGGCGAGCCTCATGGGTGTGCAGACAGACGCACACATAGCACATGACCAAGCTTGGATGGGGCAAGCTCTCTGGTAGTCTCATGGGTTTCTTCACAGTTCAGTTTCGTCAGTTGTTTCTTCAGCAAACAACTTTGCAGCTACGAGCCAGAGCGACCAGCAAACGGCAGTGACGACAGCTAAGGAAACAGCGGCGGCAGCGGTAGCTATGCACCGACAGCAGTAGCAAGCAATAGCAGTAGCAATAAGGCAACAGCATGGCTCGGCAGCAGCAGTAGCAGTTAGTAGCAGAGCAGCAGCTAAGCAGCAAGCAGCACAGCAGCAGGACGAGCAGCGACAGCGGTGCAGTTGGAGCACGGCGGGATGCATGCACGGACGGGCGCCAGGCGCGGCGGAGCGCGCGTGGACAGGGCTGGCTCCGGCCAGGGGATGAGCGCGACGCGGGGCGCGAGGACGAGGGCGTGCGGGGAACAGTGTGCGGCGGCAACGGTCAGAAACGCCACTCCGGCAACCAAAAGAGGCGCGGGAGGGCTCGTTCGACGGCTGGTGTCCGCACTCATCCACCGGTGTATCAAGCGCGAGCTGGGGAGGCCTCAGGCAACGATGGTGAGCTCGGCAGCGGAGATAGGCTCCGGCAATGGCGACAGCGACATTAACAGCTAGCTACGGCACGAAATCGAAGCACGAAGGAAGGGGAAATGAGTTGATGCTTACCGTGGAGGCACATGAGGGCCCAGCGATAGGTCAGGAGCAGCAGGGTAGTGTGGATTTGGCGACAAACGCCGGTGACACCAGACGAAGAAGATGGTCGATTCTCTCATGTTGGTGCGGCTCCGGTCAATCTGCTCCTCGTAGGCGAAGTAGGCGACGTAGACGAAGCTAGAGGTCAAGCTGCTAGGCGCCGGGGAGCTCGATGACCACGGGATCGACGGTGGCCATGGAAACGATGGTTCACCCAAGCGTGGGGAAGACGATGGCTGTGCGAGGAAAGGAAGGAAGTCAATCTAGGGTTCCGAAAGGGGACCGCGGGCATCGTTTTAACCAGCAGGGGAGGCCCGAGGATGATCGGCACGTGGCCTGGGCGCCATGGATGGCCTCCACGATTCCCCCTCCGCTTCATGTAGCAGGAGGAAGGGGAAAAGGGGTTGTTGGGCTGGGCTGTGCACTATAGCAATGGGTTACAAGTGCACAGTGGTAGTTAGGCTTTTTCTTTTTGTTAATTTATTTTCTGTTTTTCTTTTACAGAATCTGTTTGCAATACTTTGAGTTGCCAATTCGTCTTTGTAAAATGTGGAACTTGGCCACATAAATACATTACGATATTTGGCGCTGCCACAAAAAGTTTGGTAGGAGTTTGAATTGATTTGGATTTTTTCAAAAATAGGAAAGCATTTAAAAATGCTAATTTGGAACTGTTTTAATTTTCTGGGGATAATAAATATCTAAGATGATGTTTAATCATTCATGATAATTCGTTAATGAATATTTTCAACCTAGTGAACATTTTTGTTTTACTGTTTGGAGAAATAATTTATTTGACTACATTTTAAATTTGAAATTGAGCTTAGTTTGAAACACATTGAGGATTAGCAACTTAATTATGATGACATGGCATCATTAGGCATGAGATTACTGTAGCACGATTCTCGGGGTGTTAAAAATCTCCTCCACTACAAGAAATCTCGTCCCGAGATTTAAGAGGTGAAGTGAGGGGGAAAGTTCTGGTTACGAAATTCTAACGGATCTTCTCGTCCTTGGTTGCTCTTCTCGAAGAAGTTGATCCCACTCATTGAGGTCTTCATTTCACTGCATCAGGGCATCATGATGAAGTTGACAACCTTTCTTCAGAAACTCCACCATACTTACGAATAGGGTATAAGGGGAAAAACCATAAGGACAGATGTTTGAAAGGATTGTCATCTGGTAATTATCTCAAGGAAGGAGATTTTAGAAGCACCAGGAAACATAACGAGAGTGCTATAAGGAGGTTCAACAGGTTTCAACCAGGCAGGCATCCAGCTGATGCCTAAACAAGTGAAGAAGGGGTTCAAAGCAATGAGGAATAATGTTGCCTCTGATACCGGAATGAATCATGGTGAGGAAGTTAGCTCGTGAATTACATACGAAGCCAAGTGCAAAGAATATTTCGGAATCAAGGTTGTACAGGAGAGTCAGGTTTCGATCCTGTGGAACTATGGGTTATGGGCCCACCTTGTGGGTTAAAAGTAGAAAGAGTGGTGACATGTTACACGGTTATGATAACAAGTTTTGTTGGAGGGTAGCCTGTCAGTTATGTTGGTAACAACGTTGGTACCAAGGGCGAGGGACTAGGAGAACCATCTTCCTGCTCGTTGAACGAGGCGGGCCAATAGGCAGAGTTCTCGGCCATCGGTGGTTACGGAAATGTCATCAACAATAGTAACAGGGTTTTGCTGACAGGTTTGTACAACCAGGGTGTTTTATAAGCAGGGAATTATTTCTGGTTATATCATATAGATCACAAGAAGGTTAAAGAAACCAATGGAAAGGAAAATGAAATTATCGGATTAATTAGACCAATGGAAAGGAAAATGTGTTTACACACAAGAATTGGGAGTATATCCTTCCCAAAGGGAAGCGTAGCAGGATATACATGATATGACAGCAAGTTCAAAAGCATTTAGATAAAGGGGGCGAGGGAAGAATCATGATATTACCCATACATCGGTGTTTGGATAATAGATCAAGAAACATCCGACAATGTGCTTCCAATGTTCTTGTTGATATTCAGAATACCTCGGTCATGCTTCAAGGTAGCATTAACATGGTGTTCCAAGTAGGGGTTGGAGTTGAAAATCACAAGAAATACTCAAGGAACAATTGTAGGAATAGCAAGGAGTCCAAGGTATAACCAAGACATGGTCAAACATGTGTTGGAAAGAAGACAAGGGGGTTGTCGATGATAAGTCAAATCATCGAAGGTCAAGGATGGTATTTCTCATCACGAATTCGATTGATATGCTGGAAGAGCTCAGAATGTTGATGAGCACGACACAATTGTTGAGAGATTTCAGGAAGATGTAATCGATCGGAGATGACATCAAGTCAAAGGAATGATGAAGCGAAAGGTTATTGGAACCAAGGGTATGACACAAACTCGAAATCAAGCTTGCTGTTCCAGGTGAAATGATATGACAAGGAAGATCGACGTAAGGTTAGCTCATCGTCAAAAATTGTGCTCCGAGAAAGAAGACCAGGTAGCACCGTTAAAATTTAGCATGATAATGATATAGCCGATCAGGCTAGGAATGACTTGAAGGGTTATTAAACTCGTAAGGAACGAAAATTACTTAAGAGTTATTGAATCAGAGTGCGGACTCGATTCACTATTTGGTGTTCTCGGTTGACGACAACCCAGTACCCAGGGAAAATTGGATTCGGTGAAAAATAAAAGTTGATGAAGAACCCATAAGAAGTTATGCAGTTCCATGATATTCTCGAGATACCAGGGTGTAATACTTGGCGATAGATCAAAGTAAAGGTTGGACGGCTGTATTGACCACAGAAGACAAGTGCTTAAGCTTGCCCGAGAAATGGGATCAGAGAAGAACATATGGTCGGAACCACAATTGCAAAGGATTAATTCACCGATACCAAAGGATATTATATCAAGGAAATAGTTATTATTACAAGAAGCTTCCATGATAGGATCTAGATCGTGTCCATGGGCATGAACACAAAGGTTCAAGGTCGACTCCCACTTCTTCAATGCATAACCTTCCATTCACCTCTCGTATTTCGACATTGACATTAGTTGTTGAAAATTTTACCTGGTGCAATACCAGATAAGTATGACCCGTGAAATCTTTCGGGTTCACACAGATTAGGAAAGGCGTTGGTTCAACACATCGGGGCATCTTAGGAAGATATACCACAAACTTCGGAGTAAATAATACAAGCTCGAAAGTATAGCATGGTTAACAAAGCAGAGGATACCATTTACCAAAGGCATTATATACCCATGGAAAGGCTCACAAGGTCATTGAATATGAAGGACACTGCCGGATAATAATCCAACAAGGGGTCTTATGGTCTATAGTGGAGTTGATGTGAGTATCGGTACTCTATCAGAGGAAGAAGGAATGAAAGGGCATCAGATTAAAGAAACAACTGACTAATTCAAAGCTAAAATGCAAAGGAATTATCATTTCCAAATCAAGGGATCAGAAGCCAACGCTCTTATTGAGAATGGATAAGTTGAGTAGGCTCAGGGGTACAATCGATGGCAATTTGATTGGTTGATAATCAGCTCATGTCCGGAGTGACGTATGAGCCAAAGGGGCGAATTCTAGTTTCAAATGATGATTGCTACCATACACAAACATATCGAATCAAAGGCTCAACATGATGATGACAAAGGATACTATTGAATATTGCTAGACATATGGGAAGTAACCATAATGCAAGCAGACAAGTATTTGCAGAGCAATAGCTGACATAGGGTTACTAGAAGATCAGATAGTAGTTCAATTCTTGTGAATCATATGAACACCTGGGGAAGAACAGATACTCGGTAAGTGTGAGGAATTATTCGTAGGGGGTATTCATGTGGCAAGGAACTGCAAGGCAGTAAGCTCAAAGGATTCTCGGAACATCGGAAAGTATTTCAGGGTATCTTGTAATAACAATAGCGATTGGAAAAGAAGGTTTGGATGGCAAGTGTATGTAGCTGTCCATAGGGATTCATCGGTGGTAGGGAATTACAACGGTGATGGCACAAGGGTCTCGGGAAAACATCTAAGACTATCGTTGGAATCTTCTGGTGCACCAAGTGACCATCTGGAATGAGGGGCTCTCCGGGAGTGAGTAGTTACGAGAACCTAAGCTTAGAGTTAGTAAAATCTTTGACCCAAATAGAAGAGAGATCAGAGTCTGAGAGTAAAGACGAGGAATAAAAGATCCTAATACCACCCATTGTGATGTGGGCCCATAAGCCGCACAGCCATGTTAGTAAAAGTTTTGTAATGACTAGACTGAACTTCGGCCAGGGAGTTGGAAAGGGGGCTACCTACAGGCAGTCGGCTCTGATACCAACTTGTGACACCCCCGATTCAATCATACACTAATCATACATGCAAATGTGTATGATCAAGATCAGGGACTCACGGGAAGATATCACAACACAACTCTATAGACAAATTAAAATAATACAAGCTTTATATTACAAGCCAGGGGCCTCGAGGGCTCGAATACATAAGCTCGAATACACAAGAGTCAGCGGAAGCAACAATATCTGAGTACAGACATAAGTTAGACAACTCTGGCTTAAGAAAGCTAGCACAAAAGCAATATCGATCGAAAAGTCAAGGCCTCCTGCCTCGGAGCCTCCTAACTACTCCTGGTCATTGGCGTCCTCCACGTAGTAGTAAGCACCCTTGTGGTAGTAGTAGACATCATCGACGGTGGCGTCTAGTTCCTGGGCTCCACCATCTGGTTGCGACATCCGGAAAGAGAGGGAAAAGGGGAAAAGAGGGAGCAAAACAACCGTGAGTACTCATCCTAAGTACTCGCAAGCAATGATCTACACTACATATGCATCGGTGTCAATGAAATGGGTAGTATCTGTGGACTGAACTGCAGAATGCCAGAAGAGAAGGGGAAAGCCTAGCCTATCGAAGTCTAGCATCTTCAAGCAGCTCCAAGCATCTTGCAGCATTAGAAGAGATAAGAATGGCATATTATAATATTAGAAAGTACTCCCTCCGTTCCTTTATATAAGGTGTATTTGTTTTTTCAAAAGTCAAACGAGTGCAAGTTTGACCAAGTTTTTAGAAAAATATATCAATATCCACAATATGAAATTTATATCATTTGATTGATCATGAAAGGTAGTTTCATATTTTATCTATTAGGTATTGCAGATGTTTCTATTTTGTTCTATAATCTTGGTCAAACTTTCAAATGGTTGACTTGCACGGAAACCGATACACCTTATATTCTGGAACTGAGGGAGTATGTTGTAACATGCCCAGAGATCACTTCCTCGACTCCCTGCGAGAAAACAATCCCAGAGCCATCATTTCCATTACATGCATCAGCATCAAGTTCTAGTTGTATCGATCGGGATACAACTCAGAGTGTCCGTTACCGTAGGACAGGCTATTGATATTTGTTTTCTTCCCTGCAGGGGGGCACCAACTTACCCACCATGCTCGATTAACTCCGACCAGACACACTTTGCTGGGTCATGCCCAGCCTCGGCCAAACGATACACCGCAACCCGACCGAAAACTTAACAGAGAGGTCAGCACGTCGGACTAAACCTATCCCCCCAGGGGTCTTGGGCCATCGCCCCAGATGCTCCTGCATGATGCATACGCGGCCGGTGAGCAGACCTAGCCCCCCTTATACAAGGCGAGGTGTTCTAGTCCAACCCGGCGCCCGCCGCTCAGTCCCTGATGTCTAATAAGCTTCGGCTGGAGTATACGACGCAGAACGCCCATACTATGCCCACATGATGGTTAGTGCTATAAGGCCAGAGGCCCTCTCGGATCAAATATCCAAACCGTTAGTGTGTTGGTAGTGCGGTCACGAGCAGAGACTCATGAAAGATGTGACCCCGTCGCCCTGTCTCGAGGACTTGCGGCAAGGGCTAAGAATGCCCGGCCACGCCTCGTGGAAAACTTGCGGGTATCCTCCAGATCAACCCGACTTCACATCACTCGCGGGTACCCCTCGGGGCCGAGCCGATGTCATCATGGCTCTGTGATAAGTCAAAGTAACCGTGTGTCTGCAACAGCAAGGGGGAAACCTGAGGAATCACCCTCGATGGATTCCCACTCGATGTAACCATCAAGGTGGACTTGGAGGATTCACCCTCGTTGGTCCACACTTGAGGGTTTGCACGACAGAGTCATTATCGGGAGTGGTCAAGGAGGAATCACCCTCGATGACCACGACCGAATAGCTACACTCCAGGGTTAACATCAGAAGTGCTGATGAGGTATCACCCTCGGCACTCGATAGTAACTCTGCAGAGTCGTACAACTAAGGTGGGTGATGTGCGGTGTCGGGGCCGGGACGTCGATCACGTTGATTGAGTCCTCGAACGTAAAGCGGGGGAACTGGGACAAGGTGGGGGTCACTGGTGGATCTATAACCAGCCTATACTAAGCAGTTTAGAATAAGCAGGTAAGGTACGACATCAGGTACAAAAGCAGGCTATGCATCAGAACAGGAGCAATCAATTACAGTAGCAAAATCTAATGCAAGCATAAGAGAATAGAATGGGCGATATCAGAATGATCAAAAGGGGGGCTTGCCTGGAAGCTCTGCTGAAAAGGAAGAAGTGTCATCGTCGACGTAGTCGATCAAAGGGGGCGCATCGGTCTCGGGGTCTACTGGAGAGAAGAGGGGGAAGAAATAATAAATATAAAGCAAACAAAGCATCATAAAGCTTAACATGGTAATACGCGGTGTTAGGGGTGAACTAACGCAGTGCTAGACGCTGCAGATGGAGAGGGAGAACATCCGGAGGGGTTTTTCCGACGTCTGGCATTTTCCGGATAGATGAAAAGTGGGGGAAGGTTCCATGTTCAGCATGCTAGGGGCATGTGATAGATGAATGGACCGCGTATTCAGATTCGTTGGATTTTTCTGAGCAACTTTCATATATAAATCTTTTTCATCGAAGTTATAGATTAATTTATATGAATTTCCAAAGTTCAAACAATTTTCTAGATTTAATATTAATTACATAATAAACTGTAATTTGCCATGGGTACACGGAGTGTACCCAGACAAGGGGTATGACAAGTGGGGCCAGTCAAAGTCAACAAGTCAAAGTTGAATGGGTCAAATAGTGAATAGTACTTGTGGGTCCACATGTCATATGCTATACCTACAAACAAATAAATAAAACAAACCAAATTAATAGGGGACCAAACGTCATCTGTTATTAGACTAATTTAGCACTAACTAACCTAGCTCTAATAAACAAGGGCCGGCCTGGTTGCACGGCCAGCCTCACGGGTGTGCACACAAACGCACACAGAGCACATGACCAAGCTTGGACGGGGCAACCTCTCTGGTAGTCTCATGCGTTTCTTCACAGTCCAGTTTCGTCAGTTGTTTCTTTAGCAAGCAACTTTGCAGCTACGAGCCAGAGCGACCAGCAAAAAGCAGCGACAGCAGCTAAGGAAACAGCGGCGGCAGCGGTAGCTATGCAGCGGCAGCAGTAGCAAGAAACAACAGTAGCAAGAAGGCAACAGCATGGCTTGGCAGCAGCAGTATCAGTTAGTAGCGGAGCAGCAACTAAGCAGCAAGCAGCACAGCAGCAGGACGAGCGGCGGCAGTGGCGCGGTCGGAGCACGGCGGGACGCATGCGTGGACGGGCGCTAGGCGCGGCGGAGCGCGCGAAGACGAGGGTGTGCGGGGAGCAGTGTGTGGCTGCAACGGTCAGAAACGCCACTCCGGCAACCAAAAGAGGCGCGGGAGGGCTCATTCGACTGATGGTGCCCGCACTCATCCACCGGTGCATCAAGCGCGAGCTGGGTAGGCTTCAGGCAATGACGTTGAGCTCGGTAGCGGAGATAAGCTCCGGCAATGGCAACAACGACGTTAACAGCTAGCTACGGCACAAAACCGAAGCACGAATGGAGGGGAAATGGGCGGATGCTCACCATGGAGGCACACGATAGCCCGGTGATAGGTCAGGACCCGCAGGGCGGTGTGGATTTGGCGACAAATGCCGGTGACACCAGACGATGAAGATGGTCGATCCTCTCGTGTTGTTGCGGCTCCGGTCAATCTGCTCCTCGTAGGTGAAGTAGGCGACGTAGACGAAGCTACAGGTCAAACAGCTAGGCGCCGGGGAGCTCGGTGGCCACGGTATCGATGGTGGCCATGGCAACGATGGTTCGCCCGAGCGTGGGGAAGACGATGGCGGCGTGAGGAAAGGAAGGAAGTCGATCTAGTGTTCCGAAAGAGGGCCGCGGGCATCGTTTTAACCAGCAGGGGAGGCCTGAGGATGATCAACACGTGGCGAGGGCGTCATGGATGGCCTCCATGATTCCCCCTCTGCTTCCTGTAGCAGGAGGAAGCGGAAAAGGGGGTTGTTGGGCTGGGCTGTGCACTGTAGCAATGGGCTACAAGTGCACAGTGATAGTTAGGCTTTTTCTTTTTGTTAATTTATTTTCTATTTTTCTTTTACAGAATCTGTTTGCAATACTTTGAGTTGCCATTTCTTCTTCGTAAAATGTGGAACTTGGCCACATAAATACATTACAATATTTGGCGCTGCCACAAAAAGTTTGGTAGGAGTTTGAATTGATTTCAATTTTTTCAAAAATAGGAAAGCATTTAAAAATGCTGATTTGGAATTGTTTTAATTTCCTGGGGATAATAAGTATCTGTCACTCCCAATATGCGACCCTATCCGAGAGGAACTCGAAGGTCCCACCAAGGATAGACCCGCATATTGAGACGCTTTTGCAAGGTGGATATCATTACATCATACCATTACATAAAAAGTTGGGGATACATACATATGGCACAAATGCCCCAAGAATACATCATACATAGAACAACATCCGACTACGGATGAAAACACAAACAGAAACTCAAACGACATCCACAATGCTAGCCCAGGCTGCCGACCAGGAACCTATCCCTCGAACGAAGAAGAAGCGGAACAAGAACTCCAAAACATTAAACATCGCTCTCGCGTCATGATCATCGCATTACCTGTACCTGCAACTGGTGTTGTAGTAATCTGTGAGCCACGAGGACTCAGCAATCCCATTACTAAGGGTATCAAGACTAGCAAAGCTTAATGGGTAAGGAAGGGGTAAAGTGGTGAGGTTGCAGCAGCGACTAAGCATGTGTATGGTGGCTAACTTACGAATACAAGAGTAAGATGAGAAACTACGCAAACGGTCGCCAACTAGTAATGATCAAGAAGTGATCCTGAGCTACTTACGTTCAAACATAACCCAAACCGTGTTCACTTCCCGGACTCCACCGAAAAGAGACCATCACGGTTACGCAACGCGGTTGGTGTATTTTAATTGAGTCAACTTCGAGTCTTCTACAACCGGATATTAACAAATTCCCATCTGCCACATAACCATGGGCACGGCTTTCGAAAGTTTAAACCCTGCAGGGGTGTCCCAACTTAGCCCATGACAAGCTCATGATCCGCGGAGACAATCCTCCATCGCGGGACACCCGATCAGACTCGGAATCCCGGTGCACAAGACATTTCGACAATGGTAAAACAAAACCAGCAAGATCGCCCGAATGTGCCGACAAATCCCGATAGAAGCTGCACATATCTCGTTCTCAGGGCACACCGGATGAGCGAAGCGTACAGGTATAACCAGCCCTCGAGTTTCCCTGAGGTGGCCCCGCACGGTGCTCTGGTTCGGACTAACACTCAGAGGAGCACTGGCCCGGGGGGGTTAAAATAAAGATGACCCTCGGGTTTGAAAATCCAAGGGAAAGTTAGTAGGTTGTTAGGAAAATGGAAAAGGCAATATTGGGCCTTGCTGGAAGAGTTTTATTCAAGGCGAACTGTCAAGAGGGTCCCATACCCCTCATCGTGTTAGGGACGCAAAATCAAGGAACATAACACCGGTATGACGGAAACTAGGGCGGCAAGAGTGGAACAAAACACCAGGCATAAGGCCGAGCCTTCCACCCTTTACTAAGTATATAGATGCATTAATTAAAATAAGAGATATTGTGATATCCCAACATAAACATGTTCCAACATGGAGCAATCTTCAACTTCACCTGCAACTAACAACGCTATAAGAGGGGCTGAGCAAAGCGGTAACATAGCCAAACAATGGTTTGCTAAGAAGGGTGAAAAAGGTTAGAGGCTATCATGGCAATTTGGGAGGCTTGATAAACAAGTGGTAGGTAGCGCGACATAGCGATAGCATCGAGACAACTAGCATAGCAATGATAGTAGTGAGATCCAAGGTGACGGTCATCTTACCTGAAATCCTGCTAGGAAGAAGAGCGAGTGCATGAAGAAGATGAAGCCACGAAGACGAACCAAGCGTAGACGAACGAATCCTCACGATCGCAACGAAACAGGAACTAACGAGAAGGAGCACAACCGGAAAGAAGCAAACAACATGATAAACACACAACACATAATGAGACATGATGCTCAACCAAGTATGATGCATGACAAAGCTACATGAAGCTACTCATGACAAGAGATGATGCATACAAGAGCAACACATCAAAGCAAGTTTAAATGAGGCCGGAAACAACATATAACAATTCCGGTAAGTCCTCATATGCAAATTTCAAAATTGGTCCAGATCTGATTAGAACACAATGTTGAAGTGGTTAAACATCAATTTGAAATGCATCAGATGATCTACACGGTTTTCTAGTCAAGTTACATATAAAGTTTGTTTAATTCGGAGCTACGGCCTAGAAGATATGAGCAAAACAAGTTAAACATGGCATTGATGCAAAATGCATACAAACATCAAGCAAACACAATCAAAACAAGGATGCAACAAGGTAACATGAAACTACATGCAAAATAAATCAAGTTTCATATAGAGCACACTCAAAACGGAGCAACGGTTCAACACATCCGCACGAAACAAGTTAAAGGACAAGCTATCCAAAACAGCAACTAGGCATCTTACAAGCATCATGAAAATATGCTACAGCACCCCAACATGCAAACAATTGGCATGGACGTGAAGTACAGATCAAGCACTACAAAACATGCACACTGAGCTACAGCTAGAAACCACTAAAACATGCTCAAAACATCATGGCAAGATTGAAAGTTGTAACAGTTTCAGCAAGTGTAAAACAGCAACATCAGCATAGCATGTGGATAAGCTTGGAACATAGGTCATATGAAGTCTAAAATTAACAAACTTGGCATGTGGATAAATTAAACATAGCATACTTAAATTCATGTAATTGGATAAACTTCAAAAGAGGCATAGATCAAACCATACCAAGATCACAACATGGCATCATGAAGTTAACAGAAAAACTGGAACATCATTTAGGCATGTTCATGGCAATGAAAACATATGCTACAGGACATATATGAGGCATCAAAAGGCATGGAATGATAAAGCATAATATGGACATCAAAACATATCAACTAGGCATCTCCAGATTATGCATGGATACGATGGTAGCATCAAGTAAACATAGCAACATGATATAACAGATTCAGACTAGCAAAACAGTAACAGCAAGTAGCCAAATTCACAAACTTGTTGCACTCACCACAAGGTACACAAAAATACATGGATTGCACCAATGTAAGTATGGCATGAATATGCTCCTAAAAGATGTAGACATGATGCACAAAATATGCACACACAAAATGCAACGAAAAAGACAAAACAGCAAGTTATAACAGTCTCAGCAGGTTAACATCATATAGCACTCTTGCAATGACGATTAGGGCATCTAGATGAACTCAAACAAGCATGCCACACAGGAATGAAATGAAGCGCATCTCACAATGAACATTTTGATATATTATATGCACGAAACAGAGCACCGAGAAGTAAGTTATGGCATGATGAACAGGGCAACATAAAATGGTTTTCTGAGGACTTAGACGAATTCGTCACCTCGCGGATCTAGGGTTCCGGGCACGTTTCTCGAGGTTCGTCGGAGTAGCTCGCCGGGGAGGGAGGAGACGCGGCGGCCGGAGCTCGCGGAAGCCGGGGAGGACGCCGGCGAGGTCGGCAGCAAGGCACCCCAGGCCAGATCTGGCCGGATCCGGCCGGCGGCGACGGAGGAGCAGCGCGGCTACCGCGGCGCGGCGGCGCAGGCGGCTACCGGCGAGAGGCGGCGGGCGGCGGCCGGAGCAGGAAGGCGCGGCGCCAGGCGAAGGCGGCGGCGGGC
Organism: Thinopyrum obtusiflorum; assembly: GCA_036873465.1. NCBI lineage: Eukaryota > Viridiplantae > Streptophyta > Magnoliopsida > Poales > Poaceae > Thinopyrum > Thinopyrum obtusiflorum. Next base: position 98,681 of record JAAAWM010012231.1, read on the forward strand.
GAGCGCGGGGTCGGCGACGCTCCAGCGCCCGCGGGAGGCGGCGGCGGGATGGGCCCCGCGGGCCCGATCCGGGCCCGGCGGGCTTGGCACGGTGGAGGGGAGCCGGCGGGGTGAGGTGGCGGCGCCTGGTTGGCTAGCAGCGGCGGCGGAGGTGACGTGGCATCACGGCATTAGCCCGGGCGACGTGGAGGCTGGCGGCGGACATGTCCGTCGGTGGGAGGAGTTGTGTCCGGCGGCGCGAGGGGAGCGGGGCTAGGGTTTCAACTGCGAAAATTTTGGGGGAGAGGACACATATATAGGTAGAGGGAGCTAGAAGAGTCCAAATGAGGAGCGGTTTTCGCCCACACGATCATGATCCGACGACCGAGAGCATGGAGGGGGTTTAGATGGGCTAGTGGGCTGTGGTGAAGAGGGGCTGGGCTGCAAAGAGAGAGGGGTTTCGCGGTTACACGGTTAACCATTGGGGCATCAAACGACCTCCAATTAGAACGAAATTTGACAGACGGTCTACCGGTGATATACCAAGGACACTTCACAAATCTCGGCCCATTCCGAGAACGTTTTTCTTCCGCTCAAGAAACAAGGTCTAAGAGGTGCAACGGGTGCATGTGAGAGTGTCGGATGACGAAACGGACAACGGAGAAAGAGACCGGATGCAAGTTTTGAAAATATGCATATGCAATGCGCATGATGACATGGCAAAGTGCAACACGCAAGCAAATGACTTGGCAATGACGACGAATAACTGGAAGACACCTGGCGCATCGAATTCGAGGCGTTACAATATTTAAGATGATGTTCAATCATTCATGACAATTCGTTAATGAATATTTTCAACCTAGTGAACATTTTTGTTTTACTGTTTGGAGAAATAATTTATTTGACTACATTTTAAATTTGAAATTGAGCTTAGATTCAAAAACACATTGAGGATTAGCAACTTAATTATGATGACATGGCATCATTAGGCATGAGATTACTGTAGCACGATTCTCGGGGTGTTGCAAAGGCTAGGTAAGCGGCACTCATACCCCATCAACTAAGCTCTTTTCTGGCGCCGTTGCCGGGGAGGTTAGTGCTTGAAGGTGTCTTTAGATCTTGCAATCCAGTCTTTAAGTTTCTTGTTTTATCACTAGTTTAGTCTATAAAAGAAAAATACAAAAAATGGAATTGAGGTTGCCTCATATGCTTCATCTTTTTAATATCTTTCGTGAAAATAAGGATTCTGATAATTGCGCTCAATTGCTAGAGGAAGAAGGCAATAAAATATTTGACATAAAATCTTTGAATGATGAGCATGATTGCAATGTTGTTAGTATGAATTCTATGAATATCCATAGTACTAATGATGATTGCACTAGTCATGATAAAAATGTTTCTTATAAGCATGTCAATTTTTGTGGAGTGCATAGAGTTTACCGTTACATACCAAAAAGGAAAGATAGATTTTGCAAGAAGCATAAGCATTTAGAAACTAAGTGGTTGCAAGAGAGGCTAGATGTTTGTGCTGAATAGTTTAATATTTTCAGCCATCCTTGTGAACTTTGCAATGAACATGGTCATTTAAATCTCCAATGCAAATTGTTTCATGATCGAATCGTGTCCAAAAATTGCGATGACTTGATTTCCCTTGCGCATCATAATGAACTTAGTTTGCTTCTGGGATATGAAGAAATGAAATGTATAACTAAGGGTATTCCAGAATATAACCTTGAGTAATTTCTTGATTGTGATCTAGAGGAAATTTATATGTATTGTGCGGTAAATTGCATTGAGAATCCTTATATTGCCAATTACTTAAAGACAAGAAAACAAATAGAAGATGAAGAGAATATTAATGAAGGGGAAGAGGTTTCCCAATATCCTCCTATTTTCTCTTATGATGAATCAGGTAACAAGAAGGAGCTTTTTATTCAACCAAACTCATCAATAAGGAGCTCCAAAAGGGTGATAAAACCCACACATGATATGAGGAAGAAAAAGAAAAGATGGAGAAGCAAAGGTAAAAATGTATCCCTCCCAAATGATGTTGCTCCTATTATTGTTATGCCTATTACTCATTATGATGATTTTGATTGGGAAAGTAATGAAACTTGTTATAATCTTGAAAATCTTTTTGGCACCAACTTAGAAAGTTGTGATAATAATTGCTATACTATTGGTGCTATCCATATTATTAATGATGAGCATGATTATGCATGTGATATGCAAAGACCCAAGCTTGGGGATGCTATGTTTGATGAAAATGACATGTTTGAGAATTTATTTGCTGCAATTAATGTTTGTCCCAAGCTTGGGGATGCTATGTTTAATGAAAATGATATATTTAGTCCTCCAAGTTTTGATGAGCAAATTAATTATGATGATAGCATGCCTCCTATTTATGATTATTGCAATATTTATGAAAGTGGGTTTGGAAGAGTGTCAACTTTAGGAAGTAGTGATACCACTATTTTGGAGGGTGTTGAATCTTATTTTAATGATAAAAGTGGATTTGGAGAGGTCATGACTTTATTTAGTAATGATTCCACTATCTTGGAAGAGGTTTCAATCGATTATGATGAGAACAAAGTTGCTACTTATGATGATTATTGTGATGTCACTTATGTTATAAAAAGTAGTGATGATTATATTTATAAAGGTTGTCATAATTATGATTACCCTTTTTCTGAACATTATTCTTTTAATGTGGAAACAATTTATAGTATTTGAGTTTCGTATGATACTCCCACTATTCATGAGAACAAATTTGCTTATGTGGAGAGTAATAAAATTTCTATGCTTGTGGATCATGAAAAGAATGCTTTATGTGATAGTTATATTGTTGAATTCATTCATGATGCTACTGAAAATTATTATGAGGGAGGAATATATGCTTGTAGGAGTTGCAATAATATCAAGTTTCCTCTCCATGTGTTGAGAATCTTGAAGTTATGCTTGTTTTACCTTCCTATGCTTGTTGATTCTTGTTCCCATAAATTGTTTGCTCACAAAACCTTATGCATAGGAAGTTAGTTAGACTTAAATGTGCTTGTCATATGCTTCATGATGCTCCCATTATGTTTCAATTCCTATCTTTTATGTGAGCATCATTGAAATCATCATGCCTAGCTAGAAAGGCATTAAAGAAAAGCGCTTGCTGGGAGACAACCCAACATTTATACCTACTTTTTTGGCATGTTCACATGATTATGCTACTGTATTAATCATGTTTTATAGCTTTTGTTTCAATAAAGTGTCAAGTAAAGCCTTTGGGATAGTATGGATGATAGTTGACTTGATTCTGTGCAAAAATAGAAACTTTTGCTCCCAGTCCAGGAATTCTGAAAATTCACTGGAATGTGATTTTGATCTGATTTTTTTACACAAGATTGATATACAAATTGTCTAGATTGTCCTAATTTTTCAGAATTCTTGGAGTTCATAAGTATGATTTCAATTCAGATCTTTACAGATTGTTCTGTTTTTGACAGATTCTGTTTTCGAACCATAGTTTTCTTGTTTTCTAGTTTTTATGGCTTATATTGCTTAATATAAATTGTAGAAATGATAGGGTACAGTAGGAATCATGTGAGAAAAATTATGAATCTTGTCTTGACAGTACCAAAGTGAATGATTTGTTTTATTATACTAACGAAGCTCACGAGTTTTCTGTTAAGTTTTGTGTTGTGAAGTTTTCAAGTTTTGGGTTAAGTTTTGATGGACTACGGAATAAGGAGTGGCAAGAGCCTAAGCTTGGGGATGCCCAAGGCACCCCTAGGTAATATTCAAGGAAAACCAAGAGCCTAAGCTTGGGGATGCCCCGGATGGCATCCCCTCTTTCGTCTTCGTTCATCGGTAACCTTAATTGGAGCTATATTTTTATTCACCACATGATATGTGTTTTGCTTGGAGCGTCATTTTATTTTATTAGTATTTTTTTGCTGTTATTTAAAGTAATGTTTTGCATTTTTTTAGTTCAATAAAAAGTCAAGTATAGCCTTTACCATGCTTATTTTGCAAGTCTATATGTTGCTGTTTTGAAAACAGAAAGTTTTCTATCATTGTCTGAATTGTTTAAAAGTGTCAGAACGTGATAAAATCTTGAAATTTTTACACAATGAGTAACAAAAAATTATATACAGTGTGGTAAGTTTTCAGAATTTTTGGAGTTAGAGAAGTATGAATTTTCTTGCATTTTTACAGACTGTTCTGTTTAGACAGATTGCTGTTATGTTTGCATTGTTTGCATATGTTTGCTTGTTTAATGATTCTATTTGAGAATAGGACTTTTAAATATGCAGAGGAATTTAGTATTCAATGTTAAATAATAATTTTAGTGATTTGTTACAGTAAAGAATGATAAGGTTTATGTGTTGATTTATACTAACTTATCTCACGAGTTCTTTTTGAGTTTTATGTGGATGAAGTTTGGTAGATTTAGGGAAACCGCGATATGAAAGGAATTAAGGAGACAGAAAAGCTCAAACTTGGGGGTGCCCAAGGCATCCATAGTTAATATTTCAAGAAGTCTCAAGCCTCTAAGCTTGGGGATGCCCCGGTTGGCATCCCACCTTTCTTCTTCAACAATGATCGGTCAGTTTTGGTTGAGCCTAAGTTTTTGCTTCTTCACATGATATTTGCTATCTTTGGAATGTCATTTTATTTTATTTTGCTTGCTGTTTGAATAAATTACTTAAGATCTGAAATTTTTAAATGAGAGAGAGTCTTCACATAGCTACATAATTATTCAACTACTCATTGATCTTCACTCATATCTTTTGGAGTAGTTTGTCATTTACTCTTGTGCTTCACTTATATCCTATGAGTAAATGGTTGAATGAATTGAATATCATAAATTTGAATTTATATATGTTTCATATGCTTATGCCATGGGGAGTAATGAATTCACATATAATAAGTAGAGGTGGTAAATTTATTGAAAGTTAGCAAACATAGTATTGGTCACTTGAACAATTCATGAAAGAATATTGATGTAAGAGAGATTTCACATATAAATATACTATCTTGGACATCTTCTATGATTGTGAGCCCCATTAATTCTTTTCAAACCTGAGCAAATTAGTTGAAGTTGGACAAGCAAGATGACATAATGAGTTATGCTTGGGTATATTTGTATAGAAGTTATACTGTTATGGATCCTCCAACATGTGGTGCTTGCTTTTTAGAATCTTTTGCTAGCCAAAATCTTTGTACTAAGCGGGAATACTGCTTGTGCATCCAAAATCCTTGAACCAAGTTTCTTCCATGAGTGTCCACCATATCTACCTATATGCGGTATTTACCTACCGTTCCAAGTAAATTTGCATGTGCCAAACTCTAAACCTTCAAATAATAATCTGTTTTGTATGCACAAATCGCTCATGTAGCAACTAGGGTCTGTCAGTATCTTCCATGCTAGTTGGGTTATTCTCATGGTGAGTGGACTCCGCTCAACATTCACAAGAAAATGGCTGGTAATTGGGATGCCCAGTCCTATGATCAAAAGATCAAAAACAAAATCACAAATAATTTAAACAAAACACCCCCAGGATTGTTGATAGTTGGATGACACCCATTGTTTCGGACAAGCCGTGGAGTGTGATTGTTGGTGGAGGGGGAGTAAAATCTTTACCTTTCTGTTTGGGAACCGCCTATAATGTATCTAGTATGGAAGATATTGGGAACTCTTGGTCGTTATGTTGACAATGAAAGCATGCCTCTCAAAATTATTTTCATCTCTGTTTCAAAAGCTTCGAGCTCTGGCACCTCTGCAAATCCCTGCTTCCCTCTGCGAAGGGCCTATCTTTTACTTTTATGCAAGAGTCAGTAGCATTCCTTCTCATTCCAACCTACTCTTTAGTTGGAAAGCATCATGTGATGGGGAAATATCTAAGCACATATGGCCATTCAAATATATTTGATCATGAATTATTATTGTTGACAATTATCTATATGATAAATAAGTTGAGAGGCGAAACATTAAGCCCTTATCTTTCTCTGTGTTCAATGGATGCTATTTGTTCTAAAAATATGCTTTGAGTGGTAGCAATCATGGAAGACTATATGATAGTTGAGTATGTGGGATTTGCTAAATCAAAGCTCTTACATAGACCCTTCCTGAAAATAAGATGAATTGCAATTGTTTGATGACTAAGAACCTAGATTGTTAGTTTTCAAGAAAGTTTATGGTCTATGCTTTAACATGTGAATAGCTTGCTACTTGATCATGAGATGTTTTATGATATGAGTTACTGTTATGATATATAATGATGCTAGAAAAAGTGATTGAAATTATCATTGATCAAACTTGTGCACTTGATAGCATTCCACATCAAAAATTCGGCTTTTATCATTTACCTACTCGAGGACGAGCAGGAATTAAGCTTGGGGATGCTTGATATGTCTCCAACGTATCTATAATTTTTGATTGTTCCATGCTATTATGTTATCAATCTTGGATGTTTTATATGCATTTATATGCTATTTTATATGATTTTTGGGACTAAACTATTAACCTAGAGCCCAGTTCCAATTTCTGTTTTTCCTTGTTTTTGAGTTTTACAGAAAAGGAATATCAAACGGAGTCCAAATGAGCTGAAAATTTACGGAGATTATTTATGGACTAGAAGAAGCCCCCGACGCAAAAGAGTTGGGCCAGAAGAGCCACGAGGCCTCCACAAGGGTGGAGGGCGTGCCCTACCCCCCTGACCGCGCCCTCCGACCTTGTGGGCTCCTCCTGGACCCCCCCTGACGTGAAACCGATGCCAAAAATTCCTATAAATACAGAAACCCCAAAAAGAAACCTAGATCGGGAGTTCCGCCGCCGCAAGCATCTGTAGCCATGAAAAACCAATCGGGACCCTGTTCCAGCACCCTGCCGGAGGGGGAAATCATCACCGGTGGCCATCTTCATCATCCCGGCGCTCTCCATGATGAGGAGGGAGTAGTTCACCCTCGGGGCTGAGGGTATGTACAAGTAGCTATGTGTTTGATCTCTCTCTCTCATGTTCTTGATTTTACATGATCTTGATGTACTGCGAGCTTTGCTATTATAGTTGGATCTTATGATGTTTCTCCCCCTCTACCTTCTTGTAACGGATTGAGTTTTCCCTTTGAAGTTATCTTATCGGATTGATTCTTTAAGGATTTGAGAACACTTGATGTATGTCTTTCATGTGTTTATTTGTGGTGACAATGGGATATTCACGTGATCTACTTGATGTATGTTTTGGTGATCAACTTGCAGGTTCTGTGACCTTGTGAACTTATGCATAGGGGTTGGCACACGTTTTCGTCTTCACTCTCCGGTAGATACTTTGGGGCACTCTTTGAAGTTATTTGTGTTGGTTTGAATAGATGAATCTGAGATTGTGTGATGCATATCGTATAATCAAACCTGCAGATACTTGTGGTGACATTGGAGTATCTAGGTGACATTAGGGTTTTGGTTGATGTGTGTCTTAAGGTGTTATTTTAGTATGAACTCTAGGGTTGTTTGTGACACTTATAGGAATAGCCCAATAGATCGATCAGAAAGAATAACTTTGAGGTAGTTTCGTACCCTACAATAATCTCTTCGTTTGTTCACCGCTATTAGTGACTTTGGAGTGACTCTTTGTTGCATGTTGAGGGATTGTTATATGATCTAATTATGTTATCATTGTTGAGAGAACTTGCACTAGTGAAAGTATGAACCCTAGGCCTTGTTTCCAAGCATTGTAATACCGTTTTCGCTCACTTTTGTTATTTGTTACCTTGCTGTTTTTATTTTTTCAGATTACAAAAACCTATATCTACTATACGTACTATGCTGGTATCACCATCTCCTCGCCGAACTAGTGCACCTATACAATTTACCATTGTATTGGGTGTGTTGGGGACATAAGAGACTCTTTGTTATTTGGTTGCAGGGTTGTTTGAGAGAGACCATCTTCATCCTACGCCTCCCACGGATTGATAAACCTTAGGTCATCCAATTGAGGTAAATTTGCTATCGTCCTACAAAACTCTTCTCTTGGAGGCCCAACACGAGTCTACAAGAAGAAGGTTGCATAGTAGACATCAGGCGACTGACCTAACAGAACGTCAGAGGGTAGAGGGCAAGTTTGTGTGTGGCAGGGAGACATGACTAGAGGGCTCGATGTATCGGTGTATGTGGGCCCCCCGGGGGGGGGAGGGGGAGGTGGAGATCTAACTAGAGAGGTATATCGACTCATATATGTGTTGAGAAGGAGCGACCTAGCTATGTCTTGAGCGAGATCGGTCGACATCCATACATAAGTGAAGGACGGGAAAGGTTGGGACATAGAGAGAGAGCGAGCGAGAGAGAGAGATAGAGAGAGAGAGAGAGAGAGAGAGAGAGGTAGAGTGCCGGAGGGGTGGTTGAGTCGCTTCTCGGAGATGGTGGGAGAGGCCTACTAGACAAACTGAGGGTACAACTACAATATCAAGAAGAGTGGGGATGTGTTTCTGTGTGTGCATGTGCTTGATAGATGTGTGGGGAGGCATGCATGGATGATGAAGGGCGACCATGTGTTGGTAAGCAGACCTAACTAGATCGGTAGATCAATTGTTGTGTGTCAGAGGAAGGGAGAGACATAACTAATGAGGAAGATCGATCGACGCATGGGGTAAACGAGTTATAAACGACCTAGCTAGGTACATGTATAGTGGGAGATTGGTCGGTGTACATCCTAAAAGTGCTAGTTATCGACTAGAGGGGGGTGAATAGGTGATTTTTATGAAAGTCTTCAAGACAGGCAATGTTTTTGAAGACAGGAAACTAAATACAACCTATACTCTATGCAGCGGAAGATAAACTACCCTAGCCAAGCCACAGTCTTGTATATAGTACGAAGTAAGCACGAAGACATATAGTAGCTAGGTAGAGTGGATCAGAATAGGAAGACAGTATGAAGCCAATTATGCAATAAGAGAGAATGCCTTCACACAGTTAAGTCGAACAGGGCAAACAAGCAATGACTTCATGAAGCTAAATAGTAAGTGAGGGTGAAGTGATAGAACCAGTTGGTTGGCGAAGACAAGGATTTGGTAGACCAGTTCCAGTTGCTGTGACAACTGTAGGTCTAGTCAGGGAGGCTGAGATTGAACTCAGAAGACCGCGTCTTCACCGTATTCCCCTTGAGCTAAGGACACTTAGTCCTTGCCCAATCACTATGGTAAGTCTTCAAGGTAGACTTCCAAACCATCACAGACTTCGTTCACCAGCGATCCACAATGGCTCTTGGATCCTCAGAACGTGATGCCTAACCGACTAGACTTTACACAGTCTTCAAGTGTAATATGTCTTCAGATCACGCAGACAAAAATACTTCAGCAATGCCTAACACTCTTTGGCTTTGGGTGTTTTGGGCTTTGTCCTCGGAAGGTTTCTCTATCAAAGGCTTCGGAGGCGGGTTGCTCTCAAACGACAAAAGCCGTGTACTAACTCTGAGCAGCCACCAATTTATGGTGTAGGGGGTGGGCTATTTATAGCCAGGAGACAACCCGACATGATATGTCCGAAATGACCCTGGGTCACTAAGGAACCGACACGTGTCCAACGGTCGGATTTCAAACACACGTAGCAGCTTGACTTGGGCTACAAGCAAAGCTGATTCATCCAACTCTGGATAAGATTTTCTCTCATTGTCTTCACTCGAAGACATAGGATTTTGGTTGAGCATCACGTCAGTCTTCTGACTTTGTTCACCTGGACCCCACCTAACAGTTCCGTGGTTCCTATGACTGAATAAAGAAGAAAATGAAACTATGAAAGAAACTATGTCTTTGCACTCCGTAGTCTTGACGTGAATGTCTTCACACGTCATTATCTTCAATGTGAATGTCTTCACGAACCACCATTGTCTTTAATGTCTTCATTCATTTTTAGGGGTCATCTCTGGTAGGTAAACCGAATCAATGAGGGACTTCTACCTGTGTTATCCTGCAATTCTCACAAACACATTAGTCCCTCCACCACGTTTTTCGTCAATACTCCAAAACCAACTAGGGGTGGCACTAGATGCACTTACAATCTCCCCCTTTTTGGTGATTGATGAAAAACCGTTTGAAGTTTTCAACGGGGATAAAAATATGTGAAAGTTAAAGAACGCGGTCATTGGCTTCATGAAGTTGAAAGGGATCCCCTTGAAGATGTGCATATAAGTATTTTGCCTTTGAATGCAAATGCACATGGCAGGTTCTGCTTTGTGGAGATATCCTTCAATTCATGAAGACAATTCATCATGCATACAAAAATGTAATGAAGATAATGACATGCATAATGAGAAAAGGGGCATCTGCAGAATGACTTCATGCGGAATTTATCATCACAATAAATGGTAGCAGCAAAAGTAGCAGACGACCATCAATTTTTAAGTGTTACAACTCAAAAACCAACAGTTCGAGAATGATAGTTGCAAAACTTAACAAAAATATGCACCCGACCCATATAGACCCGCTTGAAGACTATCAACTGATATGCTTCTCCCCCTTTTGTTAGGAATGACCAAAAAGGAGTGAAGACATAGAGTGTCTAAGCGTTCCTAGAAGGTGTTGGTGAAGATGTTGGGGTAGCCGGGTCGATGGTGGAGTTTGGCGGCGCAGAAGGGCCTGATGCAGAATCATGATGTAGTGAAGCCATGGCTGGTGAAGTGGCGTCGTCCTCCTCATCAATGACTCGCGTAACAATAGTTGGAGCCGAAGATGAGTTGTCAGAGTCTTCAATAGATGGTGTTGGACGCCAACTTGATGACTGTGGGGGCCTGGAGTCAAACTTGAAACATACGCTGAAGCCATCCGCTTGAAGTTCATCTTCTGAGCATAGCAGAGTGAGGCTCTTCCAGGCACGCCGACAGGATTCATGAGCAACAAAAGAATTCTTGGTGGAGAGGTTGCGTATGCGATTGACATCCACACGAAGACTTTGCATCTGATGCTTCATCCAGTCATGATTCCTATCTAGCTTCTGATGAAGAGACACAAGAAGCTCTCGGTCATTTAGCACACGAGCACGCTTCTGAGGCCTAGTAGTTACTATGTTGGCTGTTGCATCAGTGGGAGCATGATGCGGCAGACGAAGCTGACCGACCAGAGGACCAGCAACAGTAGGTGGATTCGGCACATGAATGGCTTCAAGTGGTGTTGAAAAGCTTTGGAAAGGAGCATTGTCTTCACGCACGGGTTCCTTGGCGGGCTCTGGATAGATGCCTTCATGTGACATATCCACTTCAGGTAGAAAGACAACATGATTGCACGCTGAAGCTTGATAGTTGATAGTGGAGTGAAGCTTGATCAGCCGCATAACCCATGGTCCATAGAACTTGAGGCCAAACAAATGAATTCCTCAAGCTGCCAACAAATGGATGAAGACGTCTTGAGTGTTGAAGCGGATGCCATTCAGAATGTAGAAGACCAATGTCTTCATAGTGCCTTCAATCTTGGCGTATGGAGAGTGCCCTTCGATTGGCCATACAGTATGCCTCAGAATGTGATATATGGTGCGGGGCAGATACTCGAGGTCATTGACGAAGAATTCCTTAGGGTACTCAGCATCGATTGGCAATGGCTTCATCATGCTCAGCATTTGACTCATGTTGGGCTCAGGATTCTGGAAGATGCTTTTCATTTCTTGTTCATAGCGCTGACAACCTGGCTCATAGAGATCATCAGGAGTTGGCAGGGAAGTAATCTCGATGATTTCTTGAGCTTTGGCTTCATGATGTACATCACCTGACATCCACTCAAGGACCCATGTGTTCGGATCCCTGTTGTAGCCTGAGATATGAAGAGTGGCATAGAATTGCAGCAAGAGTTCCTCATTCCAGTTCTCCTTGTCTACGACAAATGGGAGTAGGCCAACTTCACGAAAACAGTCAAGAGCTTCTTCAAGGCAAGGGAGTCCAGCAATGGCATCGCAACACAGGCGCTTATGAGGGAAGATCATGTCCTGGTTATACAAGATGCATGAGTAATAGCTTCTTTGCTGATGACTCCAGAACCGGTCATAAGAGATCTAGGGCTTCTTGTAGGGATTCTTGGCACTATCAAAGAATGTGCTTTGCTCTCTGAAGCTTAGGACACTGAATGAGCCCTGAGTGGTAGCTGCACTCAGAAGCCTGGGCATCCTGGGCTTTGGCTTCTGAGTCCGAGGCCGGTTCTCAATGTGGTAGTCATATTGGGGACCAGGAGCAACAGGTGGTGCCATGATGGGCCATCGGACACTGATCAACTCACCTTCACGATTGAAGGCCCTTGCCATGGTATGTGGTGCAGGTGGAGTAGCAGCAACATCCGAGGTGGATGGCTGAATGTCTTCTGTGGCATTAAGGGCTTCAGTCTGAACAGTGGCTTCAGGCTGCGCATTGACTTCAGCCACGACAACGTCATTGGCTTCAGCAGCAGCAGCATTTCCAGTGGCTTCTGGAACTGGTGAGTCAGGCACAATCACATCTTGATTCACTCTTGGTTCAGCGGTAGGGGGACTAACAACTTGTTCTTCTACTCTTTCTTCGGCTGATGCAACCAGAATATCTTGAACCACTTTGGCTTCAGACTCTTGAGCAGTTCCTGTAGGGATGGCTTCAGGGAACACTTGACGTGCTACTGAGCTTGTGGCTTGCACATCCTCTTCAGGAATGCTCGACGTGGAGACCGTTTGCCTTGGGCCTCGGCTAAGCCTTCGGAAAGAGGTCGACGCCTGTGGTGAGGGAGTGGTCTTCTCCATGTCTTCGGGGGTGTCTTGTGGAGTCTCAATCATTGCAGTAGTGAACTGAGCTGGTGGAGTGCGCGGAATGACTTCATGGAGCGGGGTGTTGCTCTTCCTAGAAATCATCATGAGTGATTGGCATCGTGGGACCACCAATACTGATTTGTTCACTGCTCGAGGGAGCAGGCGATGATACAGGCTTGGGCATGACCTAGGGGAACTGAGGAAGGACTTCATCATCAAATACATTGTCTTCATGACCAATGTCTTCAGCTGCAATGGTGTCAGCAGGTGGAATCTCTTCAGACTCATGAGCCTCTGTGGTAGCAGGCTCATGGACAACTAGACGGTGCTCGCGGTTGGAGGAGGCAGGTAAGGCAACAGAGATGGGTTCAATAAGCAGCGGCTCTCTAGGAGCAGATGAAGCAGTTGGTGCTTGAGTCTGTCTTGAAGCCTTAGAAGGCTTTGTCTTCAGCCTCTTTTGAGATGAAGTGGCATCAGAGGTTTCTTGATGCTTTCACTTCTTGGCCTCAGCCTCATCCTGCTTTGTCTTCTTCTTTTCAGAAGCAGCTGATGGGACCTTTGGCTTCGAGCCAGTCATGCTAGCAGGGAAGACAATGCTTGGTCTTTCCTGCCGTGGAGCATCAGCTTCAGCCTGCATTGCTTTCTTCTTCTTAGCAGCAAACTTGGGGTCAATGCCTGGATGCCCAAGTGCTTTCCTCTTCAAAGCTTCATTGTGGGCCTGAACACATTTTCAGCATAATGCTTAAGGTGCTCTCATGAGCCTTTGGATTCATCACGACGCTTGACAAATTCAGCCTTGAGATCGGTCATCACCTTCTAAAATTTCTGTACATCAGTGACGCTGAACTTGGCCATGTGCTTCTTGAAGAGAGCCTTCTCATGATCAATCTTGTTTTCCTGCTCTATAACTTTTTGAGCAATGGCAAGCTCTTCGGAAATGAAGCTTTCAAATATCACACTAATGTTAATGGGCAACTGCAGATCATCAATGGTGAGAGAGGTGTCTTCAAACCATTCATCAATGAAGTTGTTCAGAATATCAGCGTCAAAAAGAGGCAGATCATTGAAAATATCGGTCTCCTATTTGCTCTTGATCAGCAGCTCAAGGGCATCATCAGCAAGATCGTCATTGCTTGAAAGATTAACGACACCCTCTTCATTGCACAGGATGCTTGCAGGTGTAAGAGCTTGCCCAGAGATCTTCTTAGTCCTTTTGGACGTGCAAGATAAGTCTTCAGACTGCACACTGGATTCAGGAGATGCGTATTTTAGTGGCTTCACTCCTGAAGCTTTTGATGCAGCAAAAGACTTGGAAGCCTTTGTCTTTTTCACTGGCTTCGGGGGCTCTGGAACTACAGTTTGTTCCTCATCCTGAGCAGCATCTTCAACGCTGGACCTTTGAGCGGCACAATGTGCCAGAAATGAGTCCAAGTCATCAACGAGGCCAACAAGATTTGGCTCAGCTTCGCGGCTGCCATCTGGCCTTGGAGCAGCTGGACCTGGGTTGAAGTCAATCCCAAAGTCCTTGTTCTGAACGATAGAGTTCTTGGCAAACTTATAATTTTCTTCAAAGAGATCATCCTCACGACACCATCTGAGGCTGGATGGGTCGGCATCCTCTGGGATTGGGCCTCTGACCATGCAAGGAAAGAAGCCTTTCACAATGGCTTCGGCCTTTGTCTTTGGTTGAAGCTTCTTGTATATGATATCAGCCCATGGTGGCCTCACAAGTCTCTTGTCTGCATACTCAGGAGACACAAAATGATATAGAAACCATTCCTCTGCCCAATGTGTGTGAATCCATTGAACTCTAGACTTGTGTTGTGTATAGGATTCATCTGGATCTGAGTTGTTGATATGTGTCCAACGTATCTATAATTTTTTATTGTTCCATGCTATTATATTATCTGTTTTGGATGTTTAATGGGCTTTATTATGCACTTTTATATTATTTTTGGGACTAACCTATTAACCGAAGGCCTAGTGCAAATTGCTGTTTTTTTTTGTCTATTTTAGTGTTTCGCAGAAAAGGAATATCAAACGGAATCCAAACGGAATGAAACCTTTGCGAGGATCATTTTTGGAACAAACGCAATCCAAGAGACTTGGAGTGGACGTCAAGGAAGCAACGAGGCGGCCACGAGGTAGGGAGGCGCGCCCAGGGGGGTAGGCGCGCCCCCCACCCTCGTGGGCCCCTCGTGGCTCCACCGACCAACTTCTTTCGCCTATATATACTCTTATACCCCAAAACCCTCGGGGAGCACCATGAAACCCTATTTCTACCACCGCAACCTTCTGTACCCGTGAGATCCCATCTTGGGGCCTTTTTCGGCACTCCACCGGAGGGGGAATCGATCACGGAGGGCTTCTACATCAACACCATAGCCTCTTCGATGATGTGTGAGTAGCTTACCACAGACCTTCGGGTCCATAGTTATTAGCTAGATGGCTTCTTCTCTCTCTTTGGATCTCAATACAAAGTTCTCCTCGATCTTCTTGGAGATCTATTCGATGTAATTCTTTTTGCGGTGTGTTTGTCGAGATCTGATGAATTGTGGGTTTATGATCAAGATTATCTATGAGCAATATTTGATTCTTCTTTGAATTCTTATATTCATGATTTGATATCTTTGCAAGTCTCCTCGAATTATCAGTTTGGTTTGGCCTACTAGATTGATCTTTCTTGCAATGGGAGAAGTGCTTAGCTTTGGGTTCAATCTTGCGGTGTCCTTTCCCAGTGACAGCAAGGGCAGCAAGGCACATATTGTATTGTTGCCATCGAGGATAAAAAGATGGAGTTTATATCATATTTCTTGAGTTTATCCCTCTACATCATGTCATCTTGCCTAATGCGTTACTCCGTTCTTATGAACTTAATACTCTAGATGCATGCTGGATAGCGGTCGATGTGTGGAGTAATAGTAGTAGATGCAGAATCGTTTCGGTCTACTTGACACGGACGTGATGCCTATGTTCATGATCATGCCTAGATATTCTCATAACTATGCGCTTTTCTATCAATTGCTCGACAGTAATTTGTTCACCCACCGTAATATATGCTATCTAGAGAGAAGCCACTAGTGAAACCTATGGCCCCCGGGTCTATTTTCCATCATATTATTTTCCTATCAACTAGCTATTTCTATCACCGTTTATTTTGCAATCTTTACTTTCCAATCTATACAACAAAAATACCAAAAATATTTATCTTATTATCTTTATCAGATCTCACTTTTGCAAGTGGCCGTGAAGGGATTGACAACCCCTTTATCGCGTTGGTTGCAAGGTTCTTGATTGTTTGTGCAGGTACTAGGGATTTGCGTGTAGTCTCACTACAAAAAAAATACACTTCCGTGATGATACGTGTTTGTCACAGTAGGTCACGTTTTCTGTCATGCATGTACATCCATGACAAATTTATGATAGAATCAAGATAGTCATACCTGTGCTGTCGTAGAAGTGTTCCATGACATTACCAAAATTATCATCACGGAAGTGTCCACTTCCATGACGATAAATCGCGCGTCACAGAAGTGCTTTCGTCAAGGGTGACCGACACGTGGCATCGACCGTAGCGGAACGCCGTTAAGCTATCGGGTCTGGTTTTGGATCCGATAACCCGTTAACAGCCCAGACCAATGGGGATTTTCCACGTGTAAAATCATCATTGGCCGGAGTTAAAACGTGTTGCCTCACCGTTGGGACAGATGTCATCCACTCATTGGACAGGAGCCGCCTATGATAGGTCGACATGTGGCACGGCCCAACAGTGGCCCATTATGGTGAAAAAGGCTGGCCCAGCAAAAATTAGCAGGCCGGCCCATATAAGGCCTACTTGTGTCAGGTCCATTTAAGCCCACGGCCCATACGAGATGTGCCAATTCGGCCCGTTAAATATTTGACACCATTGCAGCCCATCGTCAGTTCGAGCCCGTTAACAGCCCGCTATATATTTGGGCTCAATATCGGCCCGATGATATTTCGGCCTGTTAACGGCCCATTCAATGGATGGGCCAATTTTCACGATGTACATCTTTCGGCCTTTTAGCGACCCATTTAAATGTTGGGCTAATTTCCGGCCCGGTGTGTCTTTCAGCCTGTTCACGGCCCATAAATTAGTTGGGCCATTTGTAGTCGGACCTGAGTTTCGGCCTTTTAGCGACCCATTTAAGTGTTGGGCCAATTTCCGGCCCGGTGTGTCTTTCAGCCTGTTGACGGCCCATATATCTGTTGGGCCATTTGTAGTCGGACCTGAGTTTTGGCCTTTTAGCGACCAATTTAAGTGTTGGGCCAATTCCCGGCCCTGTGTGCCTTTCAGCCTGTTAACGGACCATAAATGAGTTGGGCCATTTGTAGTCGGACCTGAGTTTTGGCCTTTTAACGGCCCATGCCCTTCATGGTCCAATACCAGCCCGGTTTCTCTTTCGGCCTGCTAAAGGCCCACAACATAGTTGGGCCATTTACAATACGACCTAACTTTCGGCCTCTTAGCGGCCCATGCTCTTCATGGTCCAGTACAAGCCCGCTATCTCTTTCGGCCTGCTAAAGGCCCACAGTATAGTTGGGCCATATGTAGCCCGAACTTAGTAACAACCTGTTAACGGCCCGTGAAATCAATTGGGCCCACCTGTTGCCCGCTTCGATGTCGGCCTGTTAACAACCCGGGAGTTAAGAGGGCCGACCATTAACTTTCGGCCTGGTAACGGCCCATTAACTTAATGGGCCCACTAAAGTTCGTACATGTCTTTAGGCCAAATTAGATAATTTGAGCCCATTACGACGAGCAATTATGCAAAGGACCAAAACCGATCAAGCAAAGGTACGGCATACAGGGAAAAACGTTGCACATCCAGCATATATTACAGGAAATTACATCCACTGGGCAATCAAAGATTGATGCCTGTGCAAATAAATGAACATAACCTAACGATCTACAACGTCACAATCTGCAACCTCAGCACGGATGACGCCCATAAGCATGTGGGCAAGTTCTTGCTGCTTTGCTACACTGTCTCTGAAAACATTGATCAGTTGTTGTGTCGCACGACTCTGCACCTCTAATTCCTCCACCATTTCCATCATTCCTTCAGCCATTAATTGGTTCACAAACATACATTTTTTCCATTGCATTCGAGACAGAGGATACTAAACAGATTCAGATGGCGATTTTGGCAGGCTTGTATTATTGATAGTGGAGAGTGTCTCGACCACTGCATCATAACATAAATTAGGAGGGGAACAAAACAGATTAATCATGAGTTATTGCCATATTACCTGGCCTAGATTTATTGGAAAGAAACAATGGGGTTGCCTTGCTGTTTTCAGAGTTTGTCTTCTTATCTTCAGCAGCCTGCACCAAATTAAGACACTACTATTGCTATCGTTGGCCAAGTCAGATAATAGGAACGCAACATTGGCACAACGAACGTTTGGGCAACTAGCCAACACCAAATTAACACAATATGGCACAGCTATCATCAGCCAGGTAAGGTAATACGAAAGCAACATTGACACAATGAATGAATGGGCAACCAGAGATGCACTACAATTCAGTAATGTGCATGATATGAGATAGTACACTCATGCAGCTCAGTATGCAAAACTACAAGGCAGCTTTCTTTACAATAATCAACATGGTGCCTTTAACATTTTGCTACAACTAATTTTAGATTAGATAAAGGTTGGATTCACGCCGATTAACAAAATACATGCTGATGTAAAAATATAGTGATATACAACAGGTACTTACATCAGCATTGGAGCACAGAGAATTCCAGCAAGATATTTTCCTCGAATACAATCCCAATGAAGGAAGTCTTCTATCATTTAACCTTATTTTCTAAAAGAGAGATGGGTAAGAAACATGTAGAAAATATGATCAGAATGCTATAAAATTTCATGATGCGAGGATACGCACACGCTTCTTAGAATGGAGTTGACATTCTTTTGCTGGACTGGAGCGGACTAGTTCTTTGGCCACTGGAATCTGCTTATTATCAGTGGGAGTTGGGTTTCTCTATGCTGGAGCAGTATCTATGAAAAATGGAGTTGGTTTATTATCTCCTAGCGTTTGGATCTTTTGCTAAGACCTGGTTTGTAACCCTTCAGATTCTAACATAGCCGTCTTCCCCTTTCATGCCTTATATAGAAGAATGGTACTTCAATTATAAAACATGCTACAGCAGAGATGGAATAGGTAATGAAGAATAGAAAGGCATGACATATTGACATGTATTCCCTCCATCCGGAAATAAATGGATGGGTCTAGGCGTATTTCAGTTCTAGATACATCCAGTTTTATCCATTTCTATGACATGTAATCCGGACGGAGGGAGTATGATGTAAGAGCTAGGGATACGACAGGACAACACAGTAAAAAAAACATTGAGAACCCACTGCAGAACCAAAGTAATCAAACCCGCTGATATGAGATAGTACACTCATGCAGCTCAGGATGCAAAACTACCAGGCAGTTTTCCTTACAAAAATCAACATTGTGGCCTTTAATCATACATTTTGCTACAACTAAATTTAGATCAGATAAAGGTTGGATTCACACCGATTAACAAAATACATGCTGATGTAAAAATATAGTGATATACAATAGGTACTTACATCTGCATTGGAGCACAGAGAATTCCTGCAAGAATCTTTCCTCACAGACGATACCAGTGCAGAAATTCTTCTATCTGTTAAGCTTATTTTCTAAAAGAGAGATGGGTAAGAAACATGTAGAAAATATGATCATCATGCTATAAAATTTCATGATGCAAGGATACGCACACGCTTCTTAGAATGGAGTTGACATATTTTTGCTGGACTGGAGCGGACTAGTTCTTTGGCCACTGGAATCTGCTTATTATTAGTAGGAGTTGGGTTTCTCTGTGCTGGAGCAGTATCTATAAAAACTGGAGTTGGTTTATTATCTCCTGGCGTTTGGATCTTTTGTAAAGACCTGGTTTGTAACCCTTCAGATTCTAACATAGTCATCTTCCCCTTGCATGCCTTGTATAGAAGAATGGTGCTTCAATTATAAAACATGCTACAGCAGAGAGATGGAATAGGTACTGAAGAATAGAAAGGCATGACATATTGACATGTATTCCCTCCATCCGGAAAATAATGGATGGGTCTAGGCGTATTTCAGTTCTAGATACATCCTTTTTTATCCATTTCGGCAACATGTAATCCGGATGGAGGGAGTATGGTGTAAGAGCTAGGGATACGACAGGACAACACAGTAAAAAAACTAGTTGAATGTAAAACTGTATGCTAGCGGAATACGTACAGAAAAAACTAAGGTAACATACACGTGTATGATTGGGAAACTAAGATGGCATTGCAACAGAGCACTAGAACAGCACTTCAATGTAAAAAAACATGGTGTGGTAGATAGATGAAGTACATACTGATGAATAACAATGCATAAGATATTCAGAAGCATGATGTCCCAATTAAGAAGATGGCATTGCGATAGAGTAGAATGACAGTACTTGAATTTGAAAACATGTTATCATGAATGGAATAGGTACTGAAAAACAGGAAGGCATGACATATTTACATGCATGATCATCATGCTAAGCACATGGCATTGCAACAGAGTAGATACACTCCGGGACATTATATGCATGTTGTATCCATATCACGGGCTAAGTTAGAGCAAGGACCTTGTGGGGTGAAGAGGATTCAACATCTTTCTGTAAGACTTTTGAAGAACTGCCTTTACATGTTCCATCATATTGGGTATCATTGACATCAAGTTTATTGGCCTTTACATTGCTCCGTGAGGTTCTTGTGGATATATCAGTGTGTGCAATTATATCTGACATGCATGGAAGACAACTAGTAGTTAGATTTATGTAATGAGTGCCTGTAGGAGACAACATAAATAGTAGGATTGGGGTTAACTAGCAGCAACAGGTCTCAAAAACTAAAGGGAGAACACAGATGAAAGCTACAGAATATGTATCGTTTGTACTCGAGATTAACTAGATGGCACACAAAAGTATTGAAGAACAACATAGGTAATACTAGAAGTGGTATAATACTATAATCACCAGCCTGTGGGATAGCATTGGCTGATGGATGATAACTATGGAACAACGTTACCTAAAGAACAAGTATCTTAGCTGAACTATGGAACAGCGTTAACTCCTGAACAAGACTTGTCGATAATCTATTTTCCATGCTTAGATGAATAACAAAGCCATAAATGTTGCACACAAGGGGTACAACCTATCTGGCCGCCATCCATAGGAGCGAGCATCATACGCTGACTTGTCGATGGCCCTGCAGTTGTTGTGGCTGTCCATGTCGGGCACGCGCATTCGATGCAGGGAACTATTGAGTGAGGACTATAGCTCCCTTCTGGTGTATGCTTCCCTTGTTGGAGCAGCTGCGGTGAGGGGGGGGGGGGGGGGGGGGGGGGGGGGGGGGGGGGGGGGGGGGGGGGGGGGGGGGGGGGGGGGGGGGGGGGGGGGGGGGGGGGGGGGGGGGGCGGTGTGGCTGAAGATGCAGATAACGCATAATGTTAAGAATGACACATCTCTTTGATCTGAAGAAATACACTAAGAGATCAACAGCAAGGTACGAGAGTGGTCACATGTCTGTTGACTAAGACTAAATTGGGGTCACATGATTTTATTTTATTTTGGTACTGTCCGATCTACGCCGGATGGCTTGATGGCCGTCTTGTGCCTCCCGGCTGACACTGTTAGGAATCTTCCCCGAAGAGCCAGCGACCAACGGCAGAGCAGCTTGCCTCCGCCGTCCGTGGCCCCGGCCAAAACCCCGCTCCCCGCCCCACCGCACTGCCATGGTTGCACCACCCTCGGGCCAATCCACAAAGACTCCCCATCATCCAGATCCGGCGACGGCAGTACCTTGAACCCACGCAACTCTAAGATAGCCATCTAAGCGCGACTACCATGGTGAACTTGCGGCCCCGCACCCTTACATTAGACACCAGCCAACCGGCAGCCTAGGAGCTCCGCCGCCTCGAGGGGTGCTGCTTCCCATTGGGAATCGATTGGCCTAGAATAAAAATTCAGACAACTGACGCCTAAATAAAGTGATTTGAGATGAGGGTGAGACCTATCTGGCGGCATGGTGAAGTAGGCAGGTCCAGCTGCCGAGTCGGTGAGGCCGGCGCGGTTGCGGTGGCCACCGGCGGCAGGGAAACAACGATGTCGTGACGGTCGAGGGCTACAGGGAAGCAGCGCTGGGACTCTGGACGGATTCAAAGTTGGAGCCGCTCTGGCGCCGTGAATAACGGCGAGGGTGAATCGGCTCCGGTACGGTTCACGCGGCCATCGTCAAGGCAGCTCCAGCAGCACAGAGTATGAGGCACACGGCCCAGTGCACGACGGCAAATGGACAGCGTCTCCGGCATTAGGGAGGAGGGCGGCTGTGAAATTGGTGCGGTGGGGGGCGCCATGGAGGAGGGGCTGAGGTTTCGCGGCTCGGGAGAAGGGAGCTTCCGGGGAGAAGGTGATTTGGCGCCCACGAGGTATGAATGGGGTGGGGGGAATTGGGAGGGGAGTGGAACCATGTTTTACGGATGCATTTGTCTGAAATGTGAGGGGGAGTGGAACTTTGCTTCTCCCCAAAATTGGGCGGGAGCGATTTCGGGCGAGGAGGGCGTGTTTTGAAATATAGTGGGCGCGAGCGATTTCAGGCGAGGAGAGCGTGTTTTGAAAATGTGGGCGCGAGCTATTTCGGGCGAGGAGAGCGTGTTTTGCCGACCATGGTTTAGGGGGGGGGGGGGGGGGGGGGGGGGGGGGGGGGGGGGGGGGGGGGGGGGGGGGGGGGGGGGGGGGGGGGGGGGGGGGGGGGGGGGGGGGGGGGGGGGGGGGGGGGGGGGGGGGGGGGGGGGGGGGGGGGGGGGGGGGGGGGGGGGGGGGGGGGGGGGGGGGGGGGGGGGGGGGGGGGGGGGGGGGGGGGGGGGGGGGGGGGGGGGGGGGGGGGGGGGGGGGGGGGGGGGGGGGGGGGGGGGGGGGGGGGGGGGGGGGGGGGGGGGGGGGGGGGGGGGGGGGGGGGGGGGGGGGGGGGGGGGGGGGGGGGGGGGGGGGGGGGGGGGGGGGGGGGGGGGGGGGGGGGGGGGGGGGGGGGGGGGGGGGGGGGGGGGGGGGGGGGGGGGGGGGGGGGGGGGGGGGGGGGGGGGGGGGGGGGGGGGGGGGGGGGGGGGGGGGGGGGGGGGGGGGGGGGGGGGGGGGGGGGGGGGGGGGGGGGGGGGGGGGGGGGGGGGGGGGGGGGGGGGGGGGGGGGGGGGGGGGGGGGGGGGGGGGGGGGGGGGGGGGGGGGGGGGGGGGGGGGGGGGGGGGGGGGGGGGGGGGGGGGGGGGGGGGGGGGGGGGGGGGGGGGGGGGGGGGGGGGGGGGGGGGGGGGGGGGGGGGGGGGGGGGGGGGGGGGGGGGGGGGGGGGGGGGGGGGGGGGGGGGGGGGGGGGGGGGGGGGGGGGGGGGGGGGGGGGGGGGGGGGGGGGGGGGGGGGGGGGGGGGGGGGGGGGGGGGGGGGGGGGGGGGGGGGGGGGGGGGGGGGGGGGGGGGGGGGGGGGGGGGGGGGGGGGGGGGGGGGGGGGGGGGGGGGGGGGGGGGGGGGGGGGGGGGGGGGGGGGGGGGGGGGGGGGGGGGGGGGGGGGGGGGGGGGGGGGGGGGGGGGGGGGGGGGGGGGGGGGGGGGGGGGGGGGGGGGGGGGGGGGGGGGGGGGGGGGGGGGGGGGGGGGGGGGGGGGGGGGGGGGGGGGGGGGGGGGGGGGGGGGGGGGGGGGGGGGGGGGGGGGGGGGGGGGGGGGGGGGGGGGGGGGGGGGGGGGGGGGGGGGGGGGGGGGGGGGGGGGGGGGGGGGGGGGGGGGGGGGGGGGGGGGGGGGGGGGGGGGGGGGGGGGGGGGGGGGGGGGGGGGGGGGGGGGGGGGGGGGGGGGGGGGGGGGGGGGGGGGGGGGGGGGGGGGGGGGGGGGGGGGGGGGGGGGGGGGGGGGGGGGGGGGGGGGGGGGGGGGGGGGGGGGGGGGGGGGGGGGGGGGGGGGGGGGGGGGGGGGGGGGGGGGGGGGGGGGGGGGGGGGGGGGGGGGGGGGGGGGGGGGGGGGGGGGGGGGGGGGGGGGGGGGGGGGGGGGGGGGGGGGGGGGGGGGGGGGGGGGGGGGGGGGGGGGGGGGGGGGGGGGGGGGGGGGGGGGGGGGGGGGGGGGGGGGGGGGGGGGGGGGGGGGGGGGGGGGGGGGGGGGGGGGGGGGGGGGGGGGGGGGGGGGGGGGGGGGGGGGGGGGGGGGGGGGGGGGGGGGGGGGGGGGGGGGGGGGGGGGGGGGGGGGGGGGGGGGGGGGGGGGGGGGGGGGGGGGGGGGGGGGGGGGGGGGGGGGGGGGGGGGGGGGGGGGGGGGGGGGGGGGGGGGGGGGGGGGGGGGGGGGGGGGGGGGGGGGGGGGGGGGGGGGGGGGGGGGGGGGGGGGGGGGGGGGGGGGGGGGGGGGGGGGGGGGGGGGGGGGGGGGGGGGGGGGGGGGGGGGGGGGGGGGGGGGGGGGGGGGGGGGGGGGGGGGGGGGGGGGGGGGGGGGGGGGGGGGGGGGGGGGGGGGGGGGGGGGGGGGGGGGGGGGGGGGGGGGGGGGGGGGGGGGGGGGGGGGGGGGGGGGGGGGGGGGGGGGGGGGGGGGGGGGGGGGGGGGGGGGGGGGGGGGGGGGGGGGGGGGGGGGGGGGGGGGGGGGGGGGGGGGGGGGGGGGGGGGGGGGGGGGGGGGGGGGGGGGGGGGGGGGGGGGGGGGGGGGGGGGGGGGGGGGGGGGGGGGGGGGGGGGGGGGGGGGGGGGGGGGGGGGGGGGGGGGGGGGGGGGGGGGGGGGGGGGGGGGGGGGGGGGGGGGGGGGGGGGGGGGGGGGGGGGGGGGGGGGGGGGGGGGGGGGGGGGGGGGGGGGGGGGGGGGGGGGGGGGGGGGGGGGGGGGGGGGGGGGGGGGGGGGGGGGGGGGGGGGGGGGGGGGGGGGGGGGGGGGGGGGGGGGGGGGGGGGGGGGGGGGGGGGGGGGGGGGGGGGGGGGGGGGGGGGGGGGGGGGGGGGGGGGGGGGGGGGGGGGGGGGGGGGGGGGGGGGGGGGGGGGGGGGGGGGGGGGGGGGGGGGGGGGGGGGGGGGGGGGGGGGGGGGGGGGGGGGGGGGGGGGGGGGGGGGGGGGGGGGGGGGGGGGGGGGGGGGGGGGGGGGGGGGGGGGGGGGGGGGGGGGGGGGGGGGGGGGGGGGGGGGGGGGGGGGGGGGGGGGGGGGGGGGGGGGGGGGGGGGGGGGGGGGGGGGGGGGGGGGGGGGGGGGGGGGGGGGGGGGGGGGGGGGGGGGGGGGGGGGGGGGGGGGGGGGGGGGGGGGGGGGGGGGGGGGGGGGGGGGGGGGGGGGGGGGGGGGGGGGGGGGGGGGGGGGGGGGGGGGGGGGGGGGGGGGGGGGGGGGGGGGGGGGGGGGGGGGGGGGGGGGGGGGGGGGGGGGGGGGGGGGGGGGGGGGGGGGGGGGGGGGGGGGGGGGGGGGGGGGGGGGGGGGGGGGGGGGGGGGGGGGGGGGGGGGGGGGGGGGGGGGGGGGGGGGGGGGGGGGGGGGGGGGGGGGGGGGGGGGGGGGGGGGGGGGGGGGGGGGGGGGGGGGGGGGGGGGGGGGGGGGGGGGGGGGGGGGGGGGGGGGGGGGGGGGGGGGGGGGGGGGGGGGGGGGGGGGGGGGGGGGGGGGGGGGGGGGGGGGGGGGGGGGGGGGGGGGGGGGGGGGGGGGGGGGGGGGGGGGGGGGGGGGGGGGGGGGGGGGGGGGGGGGGGGGGGGGGGGGGGGGGGGGGGGGGGGGGGGGGGGGGGGGGGGGGGGGGGGGGGGGGGGGGGGGGGGGGGGGGGGGGGGGGGGGGGGGGGGGGGGGGGGGGGGGGGGGGGGGGGGGGGGGGGGGGGGGGGGGGGGGGGGGGGGGGGGGGGGGGGGGGGGGGGGGGGGGGGGGGGGGGGGGGGGGGGGGGGGGGGGGGGGGGGGGGGGGGGGGGGGGGGGGGGGGGGGGGGGGGGGGGGGGGGGGGGGGGGGGGGGGGGGGGGGGGGGGGGGGGGGGGGGGGGGGGGGGGGGGGGGGGGGGGGGGGGGGGGGGGGGGGGGGGGGGGGGGGGGGGGGGGGGGGGGGGGGGGGGGGGGGGGGGGGGGGGGGGGGGGGGGGGGGGGGGGGGGGGGGGGGGGGGGGGGGGGGGGGGGGGGGGGGGGGGGGGGGGGGGGGGGGGGGGGGGGGGGGGGGGGGGGGGGGGGGGGGGGGGGGGGGGGGGGGGGGGGGGGGGGGGGGGGGGGGGGGGGGGGGGGGGGGGGGGGGGGGGGGGGGGGGGGGGGGGGGGGGGGGGGGGGGGGGGGGGGGGGGGGGGGGGGGGGGGGGGGGGGGGGGGGGGGGGGGGGGGGGGGGGGGGGGGGGGGGGGGGGGGGGGGGGGGGGGGGGGGGGGGGGGGGGGGGGGGGGGGGGGGGGGGGGGGGGGGGGGGGGGGGGGGGGGGGGGGGGGGGGGGGGGGGGGGGGGGGGGGGGGGGGGGGGGGGGGGGGGGGGGGGGGGGGGGGGGGGGGGGGGGGGGGGGGGGGGGGGGGGGGGGGGGGGGGGGGGGGGGGGGGGGGGGGGGGGGGGGGGGGGGGGGGGGGGGGGGGGGGGGGGGGGGGGGGGGGGGGGGGGGGGGGGGGGGGGGGGGGGGGGGGGGGGGGGGGGGGGGGGGGGGGGGGGGGGGGGGGGGGGGGGGGGGGGGGGGGGGGGGGGGGGGGGGGGGGGGGGGGGGGGGGGGGGGGGGGGGGGGGGGGGGGGGGGGGGGGGGGGGGGGGGGGGGGGGGGGGGGGGGGGGGGGGGGGGGGGGGGGGGGGGGGGGGGGGGGGGGGGGGGGGGGGGGGGGGGGGGGGGGGGGGGGGGGGGGGGGGGGGGGGGGGGGGGGGGGGGGGGGGGGGGGGGGGGGGGGGGGGGGGGGGGGGGGGGGGGGGGGGGGGGGGGGGGGGGGGGGGGGGGGGGGGGGGGGGGGGGGGGGGGGGGGGGGGGGGGGGGGGGGGGGGGGGGGGGGGGGGGGGGGGGGGGGGGGGGGGGGGGGGGGGGGGGGGGGGGGGGGGGGGGGGGGGGGGGGGGGGGGGGGGGGGGGGGGGGGGGGGGGGGGGGGGGGGGGGGGGGGGGGGGGGGGGGGGGGGGGGGGGGGGGGGGGGGGGGGGGGGGGGGGGGGGGGGGGGGGGGGGGGGGGGGGGGGGGGGGGGGGGGGGGGGGGGGGGGGGGGGGGGGGGGGGGGGGGGGGGGGGGGGGGGGGGGGGGGGGGGGGGGGGGGGGGGGGGGGGGGGGGGGGGGGGGGGGGGGGGGGGGGGGGGGGGGGGGGGGGGGGGGGGGGGGGGGGGGGGGGGGGGGGGGGGGGGGGGGGGGGGGGGGGGGGGGGGGGGGGGGGGGGGGGGGGGGGGGGGGGGGGGGGGGGGGGGGGGGGGGGGGGGGGGGGGGGGGGGGGGGGGGGGGGGGGGGGGGGGGGGGGGGGGGGGGGGGGGGGGGGGGGGGGGGGGGGGGGGGGGGGGGGGGGGGGGGGGGGGGGGGGGGGGGGGGGGGGGGGGGGGGGGGGGGGGGGGGGGGGGGGGGGGGGGGGGGGGGGGGGGGGGGGGGGGGGGGGGGGGGGGGGGGGGGGGGGGGGGGGGGGGGGGGGGGGGGGGGGGGGGGGGGGGGGGGGGGGGGGGGGGGGGGGGGGGGGGGGGGGGGGGGGGGGGGGGGGGGGGGGGGGGGGGGGGGGGGGGGGGGGGGGGGGGGGGGGGGGGGGGGGGGGGGGGGGGGGGGGGGGGGGGGGGGGGGGGGGGGGGGGGGGGGGGGGGGGGGGGGGGGGGGGGGGGGGGGGGGGGGGGGGGGGGGGGGGGGGGGGGGGGGGGGGGGGGGGGGGGGGGGGGGGGGGGGGGGGGGGGGGGGGGGGGGGGGGGGGGGGGGGGGGGGGGGGGGGGGGGGGGGGGGGGGGGGGGGGGGGGGGGGGGGGGGGGGGGGGGGGGGGGGGGGGGGGGGGGGGGGGGGGGGGGGGGGGGGGGGGGGGGGGGGGGGGGGGGGGGGGGGGGGGGGGGGGGGGGGGGGGGGGGGGGGGGGGGGGGGGGGGGGGGGGGGGGGGGGGGGGGGGGGGGGGGGGGGGGGGGGGGGGGGGGGGGGGGGGGGGGGGGGGGGGGGGGGGGGGGGGGGGGGGGGGGGGGGGGGGGGGGGGGGGGGGGGGGGGGGGGGGGGGGGGGGGGGGGGGGGGGGGGGGGGGGGGGGGGGGGGGGGGGGGGGGGGGGGGGGGGGGGGGGGGGGGGGGGGGGGGGGGGGGGGGGGGGGGGGGGGGGGGGGGGGGGGGGGGGGGGGGGGGGGGGGGGGGGGGGGGGGGGGGGGGGGGGGGGGGGGGGGGGGGGGGGGGGGGGGGGGGGGGGGGGGGGGGGGGGGGGGGGGGGGGGGGGGGGGGGGGGGGGGGGGGGGGGGGGGGGGGGGGGGGGGGGGGGGGGGGGGGGGGGGGGGGGGGGGGGGGGGGGGGGGGGGGGGGGGGGGGGGGGGGGGGGGGGGGGGGGGGGGGGGGGGGGGGGGGGGGGGGGGGGGGGGGGGGGGGGGGGGGGGGGGGGGGGGGGGGGGGGGGGGGGGGGGGGGGGGGGGGGGGGGGGGGGGGGGGGGGGGGGGGGGGGGGGGGGGGGGGGGGGGGGGGGGGGGGGGGGGGGGGGGGGGGGGGGGGGGGGGGGGGGGGGGGGGGGGGGGGGGGGGGGGGGGGGGGGGGGGGGGGGGGGGGGGGGGGGGGGGGGGGGGGGGGGGGGGGGGGGGGGGGGGGGGGGGGGGGGGGGGGGGGGGGGGGGGGGGGGGGGGGGGGGGGGGGGGGGGGGGGGGGGGGGGGGGGGGGGGGGGGGGGGGGGGGGGGGGGGGGGGGGGGGGGGGGGGGGGGGGGGGGGGGGGGGGGGGGGGGGGGGGGGGGGGGGGGGGGGGGGGGGGGGGGGGGGGGGGGGGGGGGGGGGGGGGGGGGGGGGGGGGGGGGGGGGGGGGGGGGGGGGGGGGGGGGGGGGGGGGGGGGGGGGGGGGGGGGGGGGGGGGGGGGGGGGGGGGGGGGGGGGGGGGGGGGGGGGGGGGGGGGGGGGGGGGGGGGGGGGGGGGGGGGGGGGGGGGGGGGGGGGGGGGGGGGGGGGGGGGGGGGGGGGGGGGGGGGGGGGGGGGGGGGGGGGGGGGGGGGGGGGGGGGGGGGGGGGGGGGGGGGGGGGGGGGGGGGGGGGGGGGGGGGGGGGGGGGGGGGGGGGGGGGGGGGGGGGGGGGGGGGGGGGGGGGGGGGGGGGGGGGGGGGGGGGGGGGGGGGGGGGGGGGGGGGGGGGGGGGGGGGGGGGGGGGGGGGGGGGGGGGGGGGGGGGGGGGGGGGGGGGGGGGGGGGGGGGGGGGGGGGGGGGGGGGGGGGGGGGGGGGGGGGGGGGGGGGGGGGGGGGGGGGGGGGGGGGGGGGGGGGGGGGGGGGGGGGGGGGGGGGGGGGGGGGGGGGGGGGGGGGGGGGGGGGGGGGGGGGGGGGGGGGGGGGGGGGGGGGGGGGGGGGGGGGGGGGGGGGGGGGGGGGGGGGGGGGGGGGGGGGGGGGGGGGGGGGGGGGGGGGGGGGGGGGGGGGGGGGGGGGGGGGGGGGGGGGGGGGGGGGGGGGGGGGGGGGGGGGGGGGGGGGGGGGGGGGGGGGGGGGGGGGGGGGGGGGGGGGGGGGGGGGGGGGGGGGGGGGGGGGGGGGGGGGGGGGGGGGGGGGGGGGGGGGGGGGGGGGGGGGGGGGGGGGGGGGGGGGGGGGGGGGGGGGGGGGGGGGGGGGGGGGGGGGGGGGGGGGGGGGGGGGGGGGGGGGGGGGGGGGGGGGGGGGGGGGGGGGGGGGGGGGGGGGGGGGGGGGGGGGGGGGGGGGGGGGGGGGGGGGGGGGGGGGGGGGGGGGGGGGGGGGGGGGGGGGGGGGGGGGGGGGGGGGGGGGGGGGGGGGGGGGGGGGGGGGGGGGGGGGGGGGGGGGGGGGGGGGGGGGGGGGGGGGGGGGGGGGGGGGGGGGGGGGGGGGGGGGGGGGGGGGGGGGGGGGGGCTCGATGTACAATGGGCCAATTGATGCGTGTCCCACATAGGCCGGTAATTTCGTGTCTCCCATTTATTTGCTCGGCCAAATTCCACCGAGCAGAGGGTGTTTAACGGTTCGTTCAAATTTTGGGAGAATGAGCATCCACGTCTACCTTACCAATTCGATTCGAATCAAATTTTGCAATAGTAGCTTGCCACTTCTTTTTTAGATGGAGAGATGATGCTCGGGAGTAATGTGTTTTTACATGCTCGTTGCTAGCGATTTACTATATGACAAATAGTTAACCCACTCAAAAATGGGAATCAAACCCAAAATGAAATTTCGCGATTCAATGAAATAGCTCATTCACTAGGTAAAAATAGTGAACTAAATCCAAAATTGAACACCTCAATCGAGTAGCATGTTGTACAGTATTATAGTACTCCATGAACATGTTGAGAGTCAAATTAATGAACTTGTTTGATATACGCATATCTCCATTCATGTGTGGATTGCAGACAACATGTTCTCCAATTTAAATATTTGAATGCAAGTTTATATCGAAACATGGTTTATATCAGTCTTTGATGCATAAAACGCGACCTCCCCCTCTCTCGGACCCCTACTCTCTCTCTCTCTCTCTCTCTTTCTCTGACAATCTTCAATTTTGTCGCACGCGTCCAACACACAAACCTTGTTGATCCCTCTCCCTCTCGCTCTGTCTCTCTCTCTCTTTGTGTGTGTGTGGGGGGGGGGGGGGGGGGGGGGGGGGGGGGGGGGGGGGGGGGGGGGGGGGGGGGGGGGGGGGGGGGGGGGGGGGGGGGGGGGGGGGGGGGGGGGGGGGGGGGGGGGGGGGGGGGGGGGGGGGGGGGGGGGGGGGGGGGGGGGGGGGGGGGGGGGGGGGGGGGGGGGGGGGGGGGGGGGGGGGGGGGGGGGGGGGGGGGGGGGGGGGGGGGGGGGGGGGGGGGGGGGGGGGGGGGGGGGGGGGGGGGGGGGGGGGGGGGGGGGGGGGGGGGGGGGGGGGGGGGGGGGGGGGGGGGGGGGGGGGGGGGGGGGGGGGGGGGGGGGGGGGGGGGGGGGGGGGGGGGGGGGGGGGGGGGGGGGGGGGGGGGGGGGGGGGGGGGGGGGGGGGGGGGGGGGGGGGGGGGGGGGGGGGGGGGGGGGGGGGGGGGGGGGGGGGGGGGGGGGGGGGGGGGGGGGGGGGGGTCCGGGAGAGGGGGTGGTCGCGTTTTATGCATCAAAGACTGATATAAACCATGTTTCGATATAAACTTGCATTCAAATATTTAAATTGGAGAACATGATGTCTGCAATCCACACATGAACGGATATATGCGTATATCAAACAAGTTCATTAATTTGTCTTTCAACATATTCATGGAGTACTATAATACTGCACAACATGCTACTCGATTGAGGTGTTCAATTTTGGATTTAGTCACTATTTTGACCAAGTGAACGAGTTATTTCATCGAATCGAGATATTTCATTTTGGGTTTGATTCGAGTTTTTGAGTGGGTCAACTATTTGTCATATAGTAAATCGCTAGCAACGAGCATGTAAAAACACATTAGTCCCGAGCATCATCTCTCCATCTAAAAAAGAAGTGGCAAGCTAATATTTCAAAATTTGATTCGAATCGACTTGAGGTAGACGTGGATGCTCGTTCTCCCAAAATTTGAACGAACCGTTAAACATCCTCTGCTCAGTGGAATTCGCCCGAGCAAATAAATGGGAGACGCAAAATCACCATCCTATGTGGGACATGCATCAATTGGCCCGTTGTACATCGAGGGTAGGTTCGTAACTTCATCCAAGCGCGCCTGATCCTCGGCCGAAATGACATGTGGCGGGAGAAAGGAGCTTTCGGGGAGAAGGTGATTTGGCGCCCACGAGGTATGAATGGAGGGGGAATTGGGAGAGGAGTGAAACCATGTTTTACGGACGCATTTGTCTGAAATGTGAGGGGGAGTTACAGCTCTACCCCTGCCTTTCGGCTTCTCGGCCTGGGTCTGTGTATTGAGGGTCGGGGATAGTAGAGTAACTTTGCTTCTCCCCAAATAGTGGGCGGGAGCGATTTCGGGCGAGGAGGGCGTGTTTTGAAATATAGTGGGAGCGAGAGATTGCGGGCGAGGAGAGCGTGTTTTGAAGTAGTGGGCGCGAGCTATTTCGGGCGAGGAGAGCGTGTTTTGCCGAGCATGGTTTATGAATTATTCGGCACATGTCATTTCGGCCTAGGAGAAGGCGCGCTTGGATGAAGTTACGAACCTACCCTCAATGCACAATGGGCCAATTAATGTGTCTCCCATATAGGACGGTAATTTCGCGTCTCCCATTTATTTGCTTGGGCGAATTCCATCGAGCAGAGGATGTTTAACGGTTCGTTCAAAATTTGGGAGAACGAGCATCCATTTGTACCTTACCAAGTCGATTCGAATCAAATTTAGAAATATTAGCTTTCCACTTCTTTTTTAGATGGAGAGATGATGCTCGAGAGTAATGTGTTTTTACATTCTTGTTGCTAGCGATTTACTATATGACAAATAGTTGACCCACTCAAAAACGGGAATCAAACCCAAAATGAAATATATCAATTCAATGAAATAGCTCGTTCACCAGGTCAAAATAGTGAACTAAATCCAAAATTGAACACCTCAATCGAATAGCATGTTGTACAGTATTATAGTACTCCACGAATATGTTGAAAGTCAAATTAATGAACTTGTTTGATATACGCATATATCCGTTCATGTGTGGATTGCAGACAACATGTTCTCCAATTTAAATATTTGAATGCAAGTTTATATCGAAACATGGTTTATATTAGTCTTGATGCATAAAACGTGACCTCCCCCTCTCCCGGACTCCTGCTCTCTCTCTCTCTTTCTCGCTGACAATCTTCAATTCTGTCGCACGCATCCAACACACAAACCTTGTTGGTCCTCTCTCCATCTCTCTCTCTCTCGGGGGGGGGGGGGGGGGGGGGGGGGGGGGGGGGCATGCATATATACTCCATCTATAGGTCTCTCCCGCACACTATGTATGATTCTCTAGTCCAAGCTAGATATCTTGGGTGCACTCATCGTACGCACACAAATTCCTTGGCTCGTTGCCCGTAACTCTCTCATGCACCACTCTGTCGTCTCAAAGCTCTTCCCCCCTCTCTCAAACTCTCCATCTACCTGGGTCACACATACACATGCATATCTCACTCACATCGATAGGCCCATCTAAAACTCTATCTCTCTCCCTCGTTCTCTCTCCATCTCACATGCACACACACACAATCTCATGCCTAGCTAGCCAAGTATGATGGTCTGTCACTCAATTGTAGGCACACGCAGTCCCCCTATATGTATATGACTAGCTAATCTTAGTCTGCATCACAAACATGTGCATGGTCTATCTCGATTTCTCTCGGGGCATCTTTCTATCGCGCACGCACCTCCCTCGATCTCCCAGCCATATAGTCCCCTCACGATCTTGAGGGGGTCTCTCTCTATCACAAACACACCCTCTCGCCCTCCCCATGTGTCCATGTTCTCCATGTGTCCCTCTCGACATTTGTTCCTTGTTGGCCAGACCTCTATTGGACATGTGCTATAGCGGTGTCTCTCTCCGTTGCAATCAATCACACACTAGCTATCTTCGTGTATCTCCTCACCTCGCTTTTCTATCTCGGAGATTCATGCATGATATGTTCGCCTAAGAAATGAAAAAAAAACACACTCTATCTCTAATTTATCATTTGTTGTCACTTTCTCTTTCACACACATACTCTTTTTGCACGCTTACTCATTCTCCTTCACACGCACTTGATCCCTCTCGACTTAGGCACTCTCCGGGGGGGGGGGGGGGGGGGGGGGGGGGGGGGGGGGGGGGGGGGGGGGGGGGGGGGGGGGGGGGGGGGGGGGGGGGGGGGGGGGGGGGGGGGGGGGGGGGGGGGGGGGGGGGGGGGGGGGGGGGGGGGGGGGGGGGGGGGGGGGGGGGGGGGGGGGGGGGGGGGGGGGGGGGGGGGGGGGGGGGGGGGGGGGGGGGGGGGGGGGGGGGGGGGGGGGGGGGGGGGGGGGGGGGGGGGGGGGGGGGGGGGGGGGGGGGGGGGGGGGGGGGGGGGGGGGGGGGGGGGGGGGGGGGGGGGGGGGGGGGGGGGGGGGGGGGGGGGGGGGGGGGGGGGGGGGGGGGGGGGGGGGGGGGGGGGGGGGGGGGGGGGGGGGGGGGGGGGGGGGGGGGGGGGGGGGGGGGGGGGGGGGGGGGGGGGGGGGGGGGGGGGGGGGGGGGGGGGGGGGGGGGGGGGGGGGGGGGGGGGGGGGGGGGGGGGGGGGGGGGGGGGGGGGGGGGGGGGGGGGGGGGGGGGGGGGGGGGGGGGGGGGGGGGGGGGGGGGGGGGGGGGGGGGGGGGGGGGGGGGGGGGGGGGGGGGGGGGGGGGGGGGGGGGGGGGGGGGGGGGGGGGGGGGGGGGGGGGGGGGGGGGGGGGGGGGGGGGGGGGGGGGGGGGGGGGGGGGGGGGGGGGGGGGGGGGGGGGGGGGGGGGGGGGGGGGGGGGGGGGGGGGGGGGGGGGGGGGGGGGGGGGGGGGGGGGGGGGGGGGGGGGGGGGGGGGGGGGGGGGGGGGGGGGGGGGGGGGGGGGGGGGGGGGGGGGGGGGGGGGGGGGGGGGGGGGGGGGGGGGGGGGGGGGGGGGGGGGGGGGGGGGGGGGGGGGGGGGGGGGGGGGGGGGGGGGGGGGGGGGGGGGGGGGGGGGGGGGGGGGGGGGGGGGGGGGGGGGGGGGGGGGGGGGGGGGGGGGGGGGGGGGGGGGGGGGGGGGGGGGGGGGGGGGGGGGGGGGGGGGGGGGGGGGGGGGGGGGGGGGGGGGGGGGGGGGGGGGGGGGGGGGGGGGGGGGGGGGGGGGGGGGGGGGGGGGGGGGGGGGGGGGGGGGGGGGGGGGGGGGGGGGGGGGGGGGGGGGGGGGGGGGGGGGGGGGGGGGGGGGGGGGGGGGGGGGGGGGGGGGGGGGGGGGGGGGGGGGGGGGGGGGGGGGGGGGGGGGGGGGGGGGGGGGGGGGGGGGGGGGGGGGGGGGGGGGGGGGGGGGGGGGGGGGGGGGGGGGGGGGGGGGGGGGGGGGGGGGGGGGGGGGGGGGGGGGGGGGGGGGGGGGGGGGGGGGGGGGGGGGGGGGGGGGGGGGGGGGGGGGGGGGGGGGGGGGGGGGGGGGGGGGGGGGGGGGGGGGGGGGGGGGGGGGGGGGGGGGGGGGGGGGGGGGGGGGGGGGGGGGGGGGGGGGGGGGGGGGGGGGGGGGGGGGGGGGGGGGGGGGGGGGGGGGGGGGGGGGGGGGGGGGGGGGGGGGGGGGGGGGGGGGGGGGGGGGGGGGGGGGGGGGGGGGGGGGGGGGGGGGGGGGGGGGGGGGGGGGGGGGGGGGGGGGGGGGGGGGGGGGGGGGGGGGGGGGGGGGGGGGGGGGGGGGGGGGGGGGGGGGGGGGGGGGGGGGGGGGGGGGGGGGGGGGGGGGGGGGGGGGGGGGGGGGGGGGGGGGGGGGGGGGGGGGGGGGGGGGGGGGGGGGGGGGGGGGGGGGGGGGGGGGGGGGGGGGGGGGGGGGGGGGGGGGGGGGGGGGGGGGGGGGGGGGGGGGGGGGGGGGGGGGGGGGGGGGGGGGGGGGGGGGGGGGGGGGGGGGGGGGGGGGGGGGGGGGGGGGGGGGGGGGGGGGGGGGGGGGGGGGGGGGGGGGGGGGGGGGGGGGGGGGGGGGGGGGGGGGGGGGGGGGGGGGGGGGGGGGGGGGGGGGGGGGGGGGGGGGGGGGGGGGGGGGGGGGGGGGGGGGGGGGGGGGGGGGGGGGGGGGGGGGGGGGGGGGGGGGGGGGGGGGGGGGGGGGGGGGGGGGGGGGGGGGGGGGGGGGGGGGGGGGGGGGGGGGGGGGGGGGGGGGGGGGGGGGGGGGGGGGGGGGGGGGGGGGGGGGGGGGGGGGGGGGGGGGGGGGGGGGGGGGGGGGGGGGGGGGGGGGGGGGGGGGGGGGGGGGGGGGGGGGGGGGGGGGGGGGGGGGGGGGGGGGGGGGGGGGGGGGGGGGGGGGGGGGGGGGGGGGGGGGGGGGGGGGGGGGGGGGGGGGGGGGGGGGGGGGGGGGGGGGGGGGGGGGGGGGGGGGGGGGGGGGGGGGGGGGGGGGGGGGGGGGGGGGGGGGGGGGGGGGGGGGGGGGGGGGGGGGGGGGGGGGGGGGGGGGGGGGGGGGGGGGGGGGGGGGGGGGGGGGGGGGGGGGGGGGGGGGGGGGGGGGGGGGGGGGGGGGGGGGGGGGGGGGGGGGGGGGGGGGGGGGGGGGGGGGGGGGGGGGGGGGGGGGGGGGGGGGGGGGGGGGGGGGGGGGGGGGGGGGGGGGGGGGGGGGGGGGGGGGGGGGGGGGGGGGGGGGGGGGGGGGGGGGGGGGGGGGGGGGGGGGGGGGGGGGGGGGGGGGGGGGGGGGGGGGGGGGGGGGGGGGGGGGGGGGGGGGGGGGGGGGGGGGGGGGGGGGGGGGGGGGGGGGGGGGGGGGGGGGGGGGGGGGGGGGGGGGGGGGGGGGGGGGGGGGGGGGGGGGGGGGGGGGGGGGGGGGGGGGGGGGGGGGGGGGGGGGGGGGGGGGGGGGGGGGGGGGGGGGGGGGGGGGGGGGGGGGGGGGGGGGGGGGGGGGGGGGGGGGGGGGGGGGGGGGGGGGGGGGGGGGGGGGGGGGGGGGGGGGGGGGGGGGGGGGGGGGGGGGGGGGGGGGGGGGGGGGGGGGGGGGGGGGGGGGGGGGGGGGGGGGGGGGGGGGGGGGGGGGGGGGGGGGGGGGGGGGGGGGGGGGGGGGGGGGGGGGGGGGGGGGGGGGGGGGGGGGGGGGGGGGGGGGGGGGGGGGGGGGGGGGGGGGGGGGGGGGGGGGGGGGGGGGGGGGGGGGGGGGGGGGGGGGGGGGGGGGGGGGGGGGGGGGGGGGGCATAGTGGAGGGCCGTTATAGCCCACTTTTGTACTACCTCTTATTTAGTATATAATTTTGACCATAGATTTACGTAAGAAAATGCCAATGCATGTCACTAAAAATTACACCATTTGAAATTATGTTCCAATACGAATCCAACGATATAGTTCTTAGTGACATGCATTAACATTTTGTCAGGTAAATCTATGGTCAAATTTTGATACTACAAAATAGGAAGAGTAAACCAGGACGGAGGTAGTACTTGATCTTAGGGTAACCATAGAGTTACTAGAGTAGTCTAAGTTACTTTCCACTATGACTAGCCTAGGCTACTATAGTAGTACAACACAAAAACGATGCAGGTGATCACGTGAGAAAAAATACTAAAAACATTTCTTTCGGTGCAGTGCATAGATGCAGTTTTGAACACTACACTTGTCATCGTAATTTGGGAAAATTACGAAAAAATTGAGCTACGTTGTGATTACCGTTTACTAATAGGAAAGAAGTTTCACCTCGATGAGTAGCTTCTCCGTGCACGGAAAGCATGTAATGAATCCAACAACTCGATCCAGATTGGGGCCGATAGATTTTATTGCCAAGATCTTCACTGTGCGCATAGACTGGGTCAAGCTTGTGGGAATCATTTTCTGGAAGACGGTCATAAATACATCAAGAAGAAATTTAAAAATGTGAATTTCAAGAAGACGGAGAAGAAGATGAGTGCTGTACCTGAACGATTATGGATCCAATAAAGAGTTCGGAGAATTTGGCAGACGAGTGCACCAACGCTGTCAATTTTGGTGCGTCAATGACCCTGATTTTTGTTGGACCTTCTAGATCCGATACAAGCAATCTCTCAAGGAAAGGCGCATTCTCAATGACCATAACATGGAACAGCTGGAGTGATCTCTTCCCAATTGATGTCTTGTTGCGGGGCCAGCAAGACACATAAATCCATCGGAGATTCGTCGAGGTATGTGGAGGCTAATGAACTCGTGGATCTACTCAAGACGAAGGTACTCAAGCATAGTACAGCTGCGGAGCAGGTGCTCCATAGCCTTCTTCGAGATGACAATGTCGAAGAGGTCGAGCTCCTTGAGTTGAGGGAGAAGAAGGGCGGGTGCGGCATTAATCTGGGGAAGATAACAGGAGCTGAAGCTGGCGCGGCGCAGTGTTGGCGTGAGGCGGAGCGCGGATGGCGGCAGAGAGCAACATCGTCCAGCTTCAAAGCTGAGCTCCTCGAGCTGATCTAGGGCGGGGGATAAGAACCACTCGTCGAACTTGGGTTGGACCTTGCAGTTGGTACTGAACATGCGGATGTCAAGGCGTCTGGCTGGCCCAGGGTGCGATGAAAGGATCTTGGAGACTGCGGCCATGCGTTTGCAATCCCCGTCGCAGAGGCAGCTGTCGACGGTGAGGTTGAGGGGGACACGGCGCCAGAGGGGGCGCCACCGCCGGGAGAGTAGGGCGGTCCGCATGGTAGATTTGGTGGGGAGGAGGCCGATGATGACGAGCACCATGTCATCGGGGAGGCTGCTGATGAAGTCCAGGCTCGCCGGATGTGGTTTTGGCTCGAGCCGCCTCCGCTTGTTAGCTGCCTCACCGTCCATCTCAACCGGCGGCGACGCCGGTGTACACGTGTGCTGGTGTGTGTTGTGTGCTGGGTTTGCGCGAGTGCGTCCTTATGTGCATGCCGCCGCGCAGTGGTGAATTGTGTGCGAGTGTGTCCTTCACGCGGAAGAAGTGTGTCCTCAATGCGCCCTCAATTTACTAGCGTGCGGGGTGCTACCCCGAGTGGTTTCAACTTTGTTTACTTCACCGCGTGTCAGATGGGCCTCTAGTTTACTTATTTTCACCCACTGCCACATGGGCCAGCACACGAAGATACAGAACACGAGCTGACAAGGCAGCATGTGGACTAGTTGACTGGTCAACTAAACAATATACGGAGCTATACGCTGACACAGTGAGCATATAATCCGTCGGTATAGAGTGTTCGAGTGAGAGGGGAGGCCCGTGAGAGATAGCAGAGAGAGAGAGAGAGAAAGAGCTACTCCCTCTGTTCGATAATGTAGTTCCAACATTTTTTTAAAAGTCAAACTTTTGAAACTTTGACCAAGTTTATAAAGAAATTACTTATATCTACAATACCAAAGATAAATGATAGTATGAAGTAAGTACATGTTGTGATGAATCTAATGATCATTCCAGATGTAAATGTTTTTCTCCATATATACCTGGTCAAACTTTTCTGAGGTTTGACTTTTCAAAACATCCATATGCTTATGGACATGAGAGAGTCCCTAACTAGAGAGAGAGAGAGAGAGTGAAATAGAAAGAGTGAGTGAAAAAAGTGTGTGTGCGTGTGTGAAAGAGACATGGACAACACTCGATAAAAGTCGAGAAAAAATGTGTGTGTCTTATGCAAACATATCACACATGCATCTTCGACAATGGAAGCAAGGTGAGGAGATAGTGTGTGGTTGTTTGCAACCGAGAGAGCAAGACCCCTAGCACGTGGCCAAGAGGGGTCTGACAAACAAGGGAGAGAGGTCGAGAGAGACGTACGGAGAAAATGCAGACATGGGGAGGAGAGAGTGTATGTTTGTCATAGAGAGATCCCCTGGAGATCGTGATGGGACTACATGGGTGGGAGATCGAGTGACAATGTGTGTGCGCGATAGAAGATACCCCGAGAGATATCGAGATAGACGTATGGATGGAATGAGACAATACGTGTGTTCCTGATGGCTAGTGAGAGATAATCATACTTAGGGGGGTGCTTGCGCCTATGATGGAGTGAGAGATTATGGTACTTATTAGGGGGGTGCGTGTCACATAGAGAGAGAACAAGGGCGGAGAGTGTTGGATGGGTCTATATGTATTGCGCGAGCGAGACATGTGTATGTGTGAACCAGGGAGATATAAAGTTTGAGAGAGATTGAGGAGCCCCGATAAGGCTGAGTGGTGCGTTAGATAGCTGAGAGGGGGAAAGAGATATTCCATCCGCTCGATAATGCAGTGCATGTAAATTTTTTAGATGTCAAACTTTGGAAACTTTGATCAGGTTTACACAAATGTTATTTATATCTACAATACCAAAGATACATCATACAAAACTACATCTCATGGTGAATCTAATGGTATATGTTTGCCGTTCTAGATGTAATTGTTTTTCTCCACGTACATGGTCAAACTTTGTGATGTTTGACTTTTCAATAAATCAATATGCTATGGACCGAGGAGAGTGCCTAAGTCGAGAGAGATCAAGTGCGTGTGAAGGAGAATGAGTAAGTGTGCAAAAAGAGTATGTGTGTGAAAGAGAAAGTGACAACAAACGATAAATTAGAGAGAGAGTGTGTGTTTTTGTTTCTTAGGCGAACATATCACCCATGCATCTCCGAGTGTCGGGGGGACGACCCCCGGGTATGACCAAGACGGCGAACGATGCTTCAAAACATTACCAGGGGAGTGCCCCCTGGCTGGCTGGAACCTAGCTGGCTGGAACTTGGCTGGCTGGAATCTGGCTGGGTTGAGCCTGGCCGGGCTGAATCTGGCCGGGTTCTCCCTGGCCGGGTTGAGCCATCCGGGTCAAGCCATCCGGGTTGAGCTTGAACCTGGCTGGCTGAAGCCGTCCGGGTTGAGCCATCCGGGTTGAGCCCGTCCGGGTTGAGCCGTCCGGGTTGAGCCATCCGGGTTGAAGCCCATCCGGGTTGAGCCATCCGGGTTGAGCCCGTCCGGCACTAGAAGCAAACCGCGCCGGCTGCGGTCCGCAGCCGGCTGTCATCGACATCTTCTGCTTCATCAACGCCGCGAATACCCTCCGCCCAACTTTTCCAAGTTGCCCGGAGGCTCGGAGGCTACTGTCGGGGGGACGACCCCTGGGTATGCCCAAGACGGCGAACGACGCTTCAAAACATTGCCAGGGGAGTGCCCCCTGGCTGGCTGGAACCTGGCTGGCTGGAACCTGGCTGGCTGGAATCTGGCTAGGTTGAGCCTGGCCGGGCTGAATCTGGCCGGGTTCTCCCTGGCCGGGTTCTCCCTGTCCGGGTTGAGCCATCCGGGTCAAGCCATCCGGGTTGAGCTTGAACCTGGCTGGCTGAAGCCGTCCGGGTTGAGCCATCCGGGTTGAGCCCGTCCGGGTTGAGCCATCCGGGTTGAGCCTGTCCGGGTTGAGCCCGTCCGGGGTGAGCCATCCGGGTTGAGCCCGTCCGGGTTGAGCCATCCGGGTTGAGCCCGTCGGCTGGAATCCAGCGAAGTCAACCACAACGTCCCGTCGGACCTGCGCAGACGTGACGGCCATGATCTACAGTAGCGCACTGTAGATGGGCAGCTGGCACTGTAGATGAGCAGCTGCACTGTAGCCTGCATCATGCATCACATCATATGACATCCCAATAGTGTAGTGGGTGTGTGGGCCACCCCTTGTCCCTGGGCACTAATATATAAAGTGACCCAGGGGAGGCCTCACACGGACGGGCTCACTTAGCCAGGGGCAGACTCCCTCTCACTCTCTCGTTCACACACACATGAGGCAGGGAAGAGAAGCGCTCCCAGCCTCCTTCTTCCTCCTCTGGATACAGCTCCAGGAGCAACTCTGTACAACATATACACTGCATATATCATCAGGCATGCAGG
Source organism: Thinopyrum obtusiflorum (assembly GCA_036873465.1). Classification (NCBI taxonomy): domain Eukaryota; kingdom Viridiplantae; phylum Streptophyta; class Magnoliopsida; order Poales; family Poaceae; genus Thinopyrum; species Thinopyrum obtusiflorum. Next base: position 139,879 of record JAAAWM010012231.1, read on the forward strand.
AGTAGGGGTGTTACCTCCGCACGAGGGCCCCGAACCTGGGTAAACCACCGCGTGCTGCTTGCCCAATCCCGTCCCTTGATCTCCACAGCAGCCTTGCCCTCACCTCAAGCCACCCCGTGGCATCTGTCGTCTCGCGAACCCGCCCATGAGATAACCACGACAGTTGGCGCCCACCGTGGGGCAAGCTGCTGCTAGAACTATGGTCCGGGCGGGACCCTTTTCGTCATCACCACCGTGACATCGTCGCCGTCTCTCCGGCGGCGCTCGGAGGCTCGACATCGACACAGCCCCGGGACGGCCGTGCGGGACGACTTGTCCTCGCCGCTGGTCTCGACACCGGCCGCCTCGCTCTCTTCTCCGCGGACGCTCTGCACCGCGTGCTTCTCTGCCCAAGCGCACAAGCCCATCCATGGGTGCACATACACATGTCGGACAGTGCCTATACATTAGCCAGACACAAGCCAGATAAATCCTCTTACACTACCCAGACAATGGCGTGGATCGTTGTTAGCACCTACGCTGCACTATGCCTCGTGCATCTTCGGCCGCGCCCGCACTATTGCGGCTTGCTGCGTCCCCGTCCGGACTCTCCCGTCGGCCGCGTTCTTCCCGCCGACGCGCCGTGGCCGTCGTCCCACCAGCTCCGTCCGGGCGGCGTCCTCCTCATCTCCTGCGCCCCCCGCGAGCACCTCTCCTTCTCAGTCTGCACCGCCACCAGCCCGTCGTCTTCCGCGCGCGCGGCTCCGCCCGGCCGCCTCCCCGCGCCGGCTCCGGGTTGCCACCCCGAGCCCGGCCTCGTCCGGCTCCGCGCCGGCTCCCCTGTGCCGCCCCGCACCTGGCCGGGTCCGGCTCCCTCCGCCCCCTGATGCCGCTGCTCCCCTGCGCCGCCGCGGCTGGCTCGGCCACCCCGGCCCGGCCTCTCCTGCGCCGGCTCCGCGCGCGCCGCAACCGCCTCCGGCCTCTCCCCGCTACGGCGTCCCCACACCCAGGCCTCCCCACGCCGTCCGTGTGCAGCCCGTCCTCGCCGGATCCCCTGCTTCGCCATGACGTCCGCGCGACCGCGCGTCCGTGCCGCTGTGGGCCACCTCGCCGCGCTTCCGACGCCGCTGCGGACCCCCTCGCCGTCTTCGCGCAACCCGGCCGCCGGGTCACCACGCCCGACCGCCGGCTGGCCGCCCTAGCCGGCTGCGGCCGCACCCGCTCTTAGCTCCCCTGCCGCGGGCCTCATGCCGCGCCTCGCCCCCTCTGCGGCCGCCCTACCGCGTCCGCGGCCTCCCGCCCCTCTGCGTCGCCGGCACGGCCGCGACACCGGCTCCGCCCCTGGCTCCTGCGCCCCCCGCGTGCTCCGATCCGCGGCGATGCCTCCTCAACCACCAACGCCGGCTGCTTCAGCGGGCACTCACGTCGCTGCGCTCGCTCCGCGTCGCCTCACTCCGGCCAGCCCCGCATCCGCGCGCGTCGGCTCCGCCTCGCCTCTGCCGGGTCCGCGCACACCGGCCGTGCCGGTCCGGCTCCTGCCTTGTGCCCGCGCCGGCTTCCTCGCCTGCGCCACCCGCCGGCTCGCGCCCCCGTCGCCACCCGGCCGGCCCGCGCCTCGGCGTCGCCCGCCGGCTCGCGCCAACCCGGCTCGCCTCCGAGCCGCCTTGACGCTCCTCCCGCGCTGCTTGCCGGCCCCGCCCGCGACGCCTCCCCCGCGCCGGCCGCTCGCCGCTGTGGCCGGACCCTTCATGGGAGCCGGCTGGAAAAAGAGACAGAAAGAAAAGTCAAGGGGCCGGCTCCTCATCCAGTTAAAATAATAATAATAAGTTGCTACCGAAAAAGAAAGACCGCAACTGTTTCCGGCCTGCTCGCATCATCGCCCTGCCGGCTGTCCGCCTGTCTGCATCGCCACCTGGCCGGCTGTCCGCCTGCCGGCTCCAATGCCTGGCCGGCTGGGCCAAGACGGTTCGGGAGCCAGCACGGCTGCACGTTCGCCTCGACGCCTGGCCGGCTGTCCGCTTCGACGCCTGGCCGGTCGTGTTCGACCGGCTGGGGCGCCCCTCGAGCCGCCCGGCTGTCATCGACAATCTCCGCCTCGTCTACGTCAAAGCAATGTGAGCTCCTCACCCGCATATTTTTGCACCGTGCACAAAAAACGGACAACCCCGAGCGACCCTCGGGGACCACCTCCGCTTCTTTACAGTTGCACTACTGTTCGCCCCGGCGCCAGCTTGTCTCGGCCCGGAGGCTGGCCGCTCGGCCCGATACGTTCGTTCCCGCAGACGGCTTAGTAGCGCATACGGTACCAAAGGCCCCTCTCAGCCACAGACCGCCACGCGGCTGTCCGGCTAGCGAGAGCAAGGCTGGAAGTCACCCCACGCGAAAAACGTCTAGGAGAAGACGGCTTGGGCAACCCGGTCATTTCCATTATGAGTATCTACTCAGTCGAATCTGCTCCTGTAGTCCGAGTATTGTACGCTCCACTCCGCGGCCACTCTTCATAACAGCTACAGACCGGCTCCCAGCTGTCTAGCTAACAAGAGGCAAAGCCAAAGAGCGGAGGGGACATGAAAAAGATTGAAGGGGGCTCGGACGAAACCGAGTCGGCACCCTCTGCATAAAACTTGCACTGCTAAATGCAAACATTTGATATATCTGCGCAGACTCACCTTGTCTTTTGCATGATCATTTTTGTGGGGAACCCCCTCCTCGCCCGGAGGCTCGGAGGCTACACGCGGGTTGCAGGCCCGACGCCGGCTGCAACCGGCGTTTCCGACGCCACCGTCCACTGCATCAACAGCAAGACCCTCCGCCCAACTTTTCCAAGTTGCCCGGAGGCTCGGAGGCTACACCCAGTGGGTGCGCTTGCGCGCCCCCACTCGGAACACGCCATGCCTGTTGCGCACCCGCCGCCGGCTGCAACCGGCATCCTCGTCGCCATCGTCCGCATCAACATCAGCATTAACCCTCCGCCCAACTTTTCCAAGTTGCCCGGAGGCTCGGAGGCTACACCCAGTGGGTGCGCTTGCGCACCCCCACTGGAAGCAAGCCGCGCCGGCTATCATCGACATCTTCTGCTTCATCAACGCCGCGAATACCCTCCGCCCAACTTTTCCAAATTGCCCGGAGGCTCGGAAACTACTGTCGGGGGGACGACCCCCGGGTATGCCCAAGACGGCGAACGACGCTTCAAAACATTGACAGGGGAGTGCCCCCTGGCTGGCTAGAACCTGGCTGGCTGGAACTTGGCTGGCTGGAATCTGGCCGGGTTGAGCCTCGCCGGGCTGAATCTGGCCGGGTTCTCCCTATCCGGGTTGAGCCATCCGGGTCAAGCCATCCAGGTTGAGCTTGAACCTGGCTGGCTGAAGCCGTCCGGGTTGAGCCATCCGGGTTGAGCCCGTCCGAGTTGAGCCGTCCGGGTTGAGCCATCCGGGTTGAAGCCCGTCCGGGTTGAGCCATCCGGGTTGAACCCGTCCGGGTTGAGCCATCCGGGTTGAGCCCGTCCGGGTTGAGCCCGTCCGGCACTAGAAGCAAACCGCGCCGGCTGCGGTCCGCAGCCGGCTGTCATCGACATCTTCTGCTTCATCAACGCCGCGAATACCCTCCGCCCAACTTTTCCAAGTTGCCCGGAGGCTCGGAGGCTACTGTCGGGGGGACGACCCCCGGGTATGCCCAAGACGGCGAACGAAGCTTCAAAACATTGCCAGGGGAGTGCCCCCTGGCTGGCTGGAGGGGGGGGGGGGGGGGGGGGGGGGGGGGGGGGGGGGGGGGGGGGGGGGGGGGGGGGGGGGGGGGGGGGGGGGGGGGGGGGGGGGGGGGGGGGGGGGGGGGGGGGGGGGGGGGGGGGGGGGGGGGGGGGGGGGGGGGGGGGGGGGGGGGGGGGGGGGGGGGGGGGGGGGGGGGGGGGGGGGGGGGGGGGGGGGGGGGGGGGGGGGGGGGGGGGGGGGGTCGGACCTGCGCAGACGTGACGGCCATGATCTACAGTAGCGCACTGTAGATGGGCAGCTGGCACTGTAGATGAGCAGCTGCACTGTAGCCTGCATCATGCATCACATCATATGACATCCCAATAGTGTAGTGGGTGTGTGGGCCACCCCTTGTCCCTGGGCACTAATATATAAAGTGACCCAGGGGAGGCCTCACACGGACGGGCTCACTTAGCCAGGGGCAGACTCCCTCTCACTCTCTCCTTCACACACACACATGAGGCAGGGAAGAGAAGCGCTCCCAGCCTCCTTCTTCCTCCTCTGGATACAGCTCCAGGAGCAACTCTGTACAACATATACACTGCATATATCATCAGGCATGCAGGAGTAGGGGTGTTACCTCCGCACGAGGGCCCCGAACCAGGGTAAACCACCGCGTGCTGCTTGCCCAATCCCGTCCCTTGATCTCCACAGCAGCCTTGCCCTCACCTCAAGCCACCCCGTGGCATCTGTCGTCTCGCGAACCCGCCCGCGAGATAACCACGACACCAAGATAGAAAAGCGAGGCAAGGAGATACACGAAGATAGCTAGTGTGTGATTGTTTGCAACGGAGAGAGACACCCCTATAGCACATGTCCAATAGAGGTCTGGCCAACAAGGAACAAAGGTCGAGAGGGACACATGGAGAACATGGATGCATGGGGAGGGCGAGAGGGTGTGTTTGTGATAGAGAGATCCCCTCGAGATCGTGAGGGGACTATATGGGTGGGAGATCGAGGGAGGTGCGTGCGCGATAGAAAGATGCCCCGAGAGAAATCGAGATAGACCATATCACATGTTTGTGATGGAGACTAAGATTAGCTAGTCATATACATATAGGGGGACTGTGTGTGCCTACAATTGAGTGAGAGACCATCATACTTGGCTAGCTAGGCATGAGATTGTGTGTGTGTGTGCATGTGAGATGGAGAGAGAACGAGGGAGAGAGATAGAGTTTTAGATGGGCCTATCGAGTGCGAGTGAGATATGCATTTGTATGTGTGACCCAGGTAGATGGAGAGTTTGAGAGAGAGGGGGAAGAGCTCCGAGATGACAGAGTGGTGTGTGAGAGAGTTACGGGCAACGAGCCAAGGAATTTGTGTGCGTACGATGAGTGCACCCAAGATATCTAGCTTGGACTAGAGAATCATACATAGTGTGCGAGAGAGGGGGGGGGGGGGGGGGGGGGGGGGGGGGGGGGGCCCCCCCACACACACACACAAAGAGAGAGAGAGAGATGGAGAGAAAGCGAGAGGGACCAACAAGGTTTGTGTGTTGGATGCGTGCGACAGAATTGAAGATTGTCGGCGAGCAAGAGAGCAGGAGTCCGGGAGAGGGGGAGGTCGTGTTTTATGCATCAAAGACTGATATAAACTATATTTCGATATAAACTTGCATTCAAATATTTAAATTGGGGAACATGTTGTCTGCAATCCACACATGAACGGATATATGCGTATATCAAACAAGTTCATTAATTTGACTTTCAACATGTTCATGGAGTACTATAATACTGTACAACATGCTACTCGATTGAGGTGCTCAATTTTGGATTTAGTTCACTATTTTGACCAGGTGAACGAGCTATTTCATTGAATCAAGATATTTCATTTTGGGTTTGATTCCCGTTTTTGAGTGAGTCAACTATTTGTCATATAGTAAATCGCTAGCAACGAGCATGTAAAAACACATTACTCCCGAGCATCATCTCTCCATCTAAAAAAGAAGTGGCAAGCTAATATTTCAAAATTTGATTCGAATCGACTTGGTAAGGTAGATGTGGATGCTCGTTCTCCCAAATTTTGAACAAACCGTTAAACATCCTCTGCTCGGTGGAATTCGCCTGAGCAAATAAATGGGAGACGCGAAATTACCGTCCTATGTGGGACACGCATCAATTGGCCCGTTGTACATTGAGGGTAGGTTCGTAACTTCATCCAAGCGCGCCTTCTCCTTGGTTGAAATGACATGTGCCAAATAATTCATAAACCATGGTCGGCAAAACACGCTCTCCTCGCCCGAAATAGCTCGCGCCCACTATTTCAAAACACGCTCTCCTCGCCCGAAATCGCTCGCGCCCACTATATTTCAAAACACGCCCTCCTCGCCCGAAATCGCTCCCGCCCACTATTTGGGGAGAAGCAAAGTTACTCTAGATCCCCGACCCTCAGTACACAGACCCAAGCCGAGAAGCCTAAAGGCAGGGGTAGAACTGTAACTCCCCCTCACATTTCAGACAAATGCGTCCGTAAAACATGGTGGGGGGGGGGGGGGGGGGGGGGGGGGGGGGGGGGGGGGGGGGGGGGCTCCATGGCGCCCCCACCGCACCAATTTCACAGCCGCCCTCCTCCCTAATGCCGGAGACGCTGTCCATTTGCCGTCGTGCACTGGGCCGTGTGCCTCTTACTCCATGCTACTGGAGCTGCCTCGACGACGGCCGCGTGAATCGTACCGGAGCCGATTCACCCCCGCCGTTGTTCACGGCGCCGGAGCGGCTCCAACTTCGGATCCGTCCAGAGTCCCGGCACTGCTTCCCCGTAGCCGTCGACCGTCACGACATCGCTGTTTCCCTGCCGCCGGTCGCCACCGCAACCACGCCGGCCTCACCGACTCGGCAGCTGGACCTGCCTACTTCACCATGCTGCCAGATAGGTCACACCCTCATCTCAAATCACTTTATTTAGGTGTCAATTGTCTGAATTTTTATTCTGGGCCAATCGATTCCCAAGGGGAAGCAGCACCCCTCGAGGCGGCGGAGCTCCTAGGCTGCCGGTTGGCTGGTGTCTAATGTAAGGGTGCGGGGCCGCAAGTTCGCCGTGGAAGCAGCGCTTAGATGGCTATCATAGAGTTGCGTGGGTTGAAGGTACTGCCGCCGCCGGATCTGGATGACGGAGAATCTTTGTGGATTGGCCCGGGGGCGACGCAACCACGGCAGTGCGGTGGGGCGGGGAGCGGGGTTTTGGCCGGGGCCACGGACGGCGGAGGCAGGCTGCTCTGCCGTTGGTCGCTGGCTCTTCGAGGAAGATTCCTAACAGTGTCAGCCGGGAGGCACAAGACGGCCATCAAGCCATCCGGCGTAGATCGGACAGTACCAAAATAAAATAAAATCGTGTGACCCCAATTCAGTCTTCAGTCAACAGATGTGTGACCACTCTCGTACCTTGCTGTTGATCTCTTAGTGTATTTCTTCAGATCAAAGAGATGTGTCGTTCTTAACATTATGCGTTATCTGCATCTTCAGCCACACCGTCTTCCGGCTCACCGCAACTGCTCCAACAAGGGAAGCATACACCAGAAGGGAGCTATAGTCCCCACTCAACAGTTCCCTGCATCGAATGCGCGTGCCCGACATGGACAGCCACAACAACTGCAGGGCCATCGACAAGTCAGCACATGATGCTCACTCCTATGGATGGCGGCCAGATAAGTTGTACCCTCATCTTACTTGTGTGCAACATTTATGGCTTTGTTATTCATATAAGCATGGAAAATAGATTATCACATCTCACTGTATATTCATGCTGATCTCTTACGGGTCTTGTTCAGGAGTTAACGTTGTTCCATAGTTCAGCTAAGATACTTGTTCTTTAGGTAACGCTGTTCCATAGTTATCATCCATCAGCCAATGCTATCCCACAGGCTGGTGATTATAGTATTATACCACTTCTAGTATTATCTATGTTGTTCTTTAATACTTTTGTGTGCCATCTAGTTAATCTCGAGTACAAACGATACATATTCTGTAGCTTTCATCTGTGTTCTCCCTTTAGTTTTTGAGACCTGTTGCTGCTAGTTAACCCCAGTCCTACTATTTATGTCGTTTCCTACAGGCACTCATTACATAAATCTAACTACTAGTTGTCTTCCATGCATGTCAGATATAATTGCACACACTGATATATCCACAAGAACCTCATGGAGCAATGTAAAGGCCAATAAACTTGATGTCAATGATACCCAATATGATGGAACATGTAAAGGCAGTTCTTCAGAAGACTTGCAGAAAGATGTTGAATCCTCTTCACCCCACAAGGTCCTTGCTCTAACTTGGCCCGTGATATGGGTGCAACATGCATATAATGTCCTAGAGTGTATCTACTCTGTTGCAATGCCATGTGCTTAGCATGCTGATCATGCATGTAAATATGTCATGCCTTCCTGTTTTTTAGTACCTATTCCATTCATGATAACATGTTTTCAAATTCAAGTACTGTCATTCTACTCTATCGCAATGCCATCTGCTTAATTTGGACATCATGCTTCTGAATATCTTATACATTGTTATTCATCAGTATGTACTTCATCTGTCTACCATACCATGTTTTTTTACATTGAAGTGTTGTTCTAGTGCTCTGTTGCAATGCCAACTTAGTTTCCCAATCATACACGTGTATGTTGCCTTAGTTTTTTCTGTACGTATTCCGCTAGCATACAGTTTTACATTCAACTAGTGTTTTTTTACTGTGTTGTCCTGTCGTATCCCTAGCTCTTACACCATACTCCCTCCGTCCGGATTACATGTTGCCGAAATGGATAAAAAAGGATGTATCTAGAACTGAAATACGCCTAGACCCATCCATTTTTTCCGGATGGAGGGAATACATGTCAATATGTCATGCCTTTCTATTCTTCAGTACCTATTCCATCTCTCTCCTGTAGCATGTTTTATAATTGAAGCACCATTCTTCTATACAAGGCATGCAAGGGGAAGACGACTATGTTAGAATCTGAAGGGTTACAAACCAGGTCTTTGCAAAAGATCCAAACGCCAGGAGATAATAAACCAACTCCAGTTTTTATAGATACTGCTCCAGCACAGAGAAACCCAACTCCTACTGATAATAAGCAGATTCCAGTGGCCAAAGAACTAGTCCGCTCCAGTCCAGCAAAAATATGTCAACTCCATTCTAAGAAGCGTGTGCGTATCCTTGCATCATGAAATTTTATAGCATGCTGATCATATTTTCTACATGTTTCTTACCCATCTCTCTTTTAGAAAATAAGCTTAACAGATAGAAGAATTTCTGCACTGGTATCATCTGTGAGGAAAGATTCTTGCAGGAATTCTCTGTGCTCCAATGCAGATGTAAGTACCTTATATCACTATATTTTTACATCAGCATGTATTTTGTTAATCGGCGTGAATCCAACCTTTATCTGATCTAAATTTAGTTGTAGCAAAATGTATGATTAAAGGCCACAATGTTGATTTTTGTAAGGAAAATTGCCTGGTAGTTGTGCATCCTGAGCTGCATGAGTGTACTATCTCATATCAGTGGGTTTGAATACTTTGGTTCTGCAGTGGGTTTTTAGTGTTTTTTTTACAGTGTTGTCCTGTCGTATCCCTAGCTCTTACATCATACTCCCTCCGTCCGGATTACGTGTCGCAGAAATGGATAAAACTGGATGTATCTAGAACTGAAATACGCCTAGACCCATCCATTTATTTCCGGATGGAGGGAATACATGTCAATATGTCATGCCTTTCTATTCTTCAGTACCTATTCCATCTCTGTTGTAGCATGTTTTATAATTGAAGCACCATTCTTCTATATAAGGCATGCAAGGGGAAGGCGGCTATGTTAGAATCTGAAGGGTTACAACCCAGGTCTTTGCAAAAGATCCAAACGCCAGGAGATAATAAACCAACTCCATTTTTCATACTCCCACTGATAATAAACCAACTCCAGCACAGAGAAACCCAACTCCCACTGATAATAAGCAGATTCCAGTGGCCAAAGAACTAGTCCGCTCCAGTCCAGCAAAAGAATGTCAACTCCATTCTAAGAAGCGTGTGCGTATCCTCGCATCATGAAATTTTATAGCATTCTGATCATATTTTCTACATGTTTCTTACCCATCTCTCTTTTAGAAAATAAGGTTAAATGATAGAAGACTTCCTTCATTGGGATTGTATTCGAGGAAAATATCTTGCGGGAATTCTCTGTGCTCCAATGCTGATGTAAGTACCTGTATTTTGTTAATCGGCGTGAATCCAACCTTTATCTGGTCTAAAATTAGTTGTAGCAAAATGTTAAAGGCGCCAATGTTGATTTTTGTAAAGAAAACTGCCTGGTAGTTTTGCATACTGAGCTGCATGAGTGTACTATCTCATATCATGCACATTACTAAATTGTAGTGCTGCTCTAGTTGCCCATTCATTCATTGTGTCAATGTTGCTTTCGTATTACCTTACCTGGCTGATGACAGCTGTGCCATATTGTGTTAATTTGGTGTTGGCTAGTTGCCCAAACTATCGTTGTGCCAATGTTGCTTTCCTATTATCTGACTTGGCCAATGATAGCAATGCTAGTGTGTTAATTTAGTGCAGGCTGCTGAAGATAAGAAGACAAACTCTGAAAACGGCAAGGCAACCCCATTGTTTCTTTCCAATAAATCTAGGCCAGGTAATATGGCAATAACTCATGATTAATCTATTTGGTTCCCCTCCTAATTTATGTTATGATGCAGTGGTCGAGACACTCTCCAATATCAATAATACAAGCCTGCCAAAATCGCCATCTGAATCTGTTCAGTATCCTCTGATGCGGAGCATCCCATGATCATCCCCATGGACCTACCATCGTCTCATCAAGAGCCAAGAGGACCCATGACACGAGCACGAGCTAGAGCTCTCGAGAACGAGGTGACTTCCTTCCTTAGTGATATCACATATGATCCACTCGAGACATGGCTACTACCTAAGTCCGATATGCTATGCATGATCAGGTGTCAAGAGGAACCTCCCGAAGATGCACGTGAAGACGGACAAGCCGCCAAGTCCACGGATGAAGAGAACCATCGGAAACGGTCAAGAACACCTCCCAGGCCCCGGACATCCGGCCCCTAGAGCCTCGCCCACTACAGCAGCAATCCAGGCCAAGTCTACAGGGCCCAGACATCCGGCGTCCAGCCCGGACATCCGGCCCGAGCCCGGATATCCGGTCAGAAGCCCGGAAATCCGGCGCCACGCTCCAGAACCTGCAGAAGCCAATGCCGCCAGCCCGGACGTCCGGCCCGACAGCCCGGACATCCGGCGTCCCGAGAATGCCCGGATGTCCGGCCCGACGCCCGGATGTCCGGCTTCCCCTGCCTGCGCGCAGTAATGGGCCGAAGCCCATGTATCCCCTCGCCCTCCTAGACTATATATACTCTTCTTCTACCTATGTTTTAGGGTTAGCATTGGTTTAGCTCATAGTTGAGATAGAGCTTTGCTCATCCATTACGGATCTCCTCCTCGAGAGAGACTGCGGCCCCTCTTCGGAGAAGATCACCTTGGATTCAAGACCCCCTCTTGGGTGGCCCCATCAAGACCTCCTCACGGAGAAGAATCGGTTACCTCTTGTATCGTCCTTTGTTGGATTTGGACCGTGTGATCTCTATGTGTTCGTGGATCTAGCGCATGTGTAATCAAATCTTGTTGGTTTGAGTGATTCTCTTGTGTTTCCCCTCGTGTTTCCCCTCGTATTCTTCGTGTTCTTAGTTGGGATCCGCTCCTTTCGTGAAAGATCGGCCATCTAGGGTTTCACCCTACATCATCTTGGTATCATGAGCCACGTTGATCACGATTTCGGAGCCCCCTCTCTTTGTTTTCTAGCTTGATTTTGTTGTTTTTCGTCCTAATCCGAAAATTGCCCCACAAAAATAGCCCCAAATTTTTTTTTGTGATTTGTTGGTGTGATGAAGTTTTGTTGGATTTGATCCGCGGATTTCGAGTGTTGCAGGTAGATCTAGCTTTCCCCCATCTTTTCCCCAATTTCCATCCACAAACTCTTCCGAATTTTGCCCCGAATTTGACCTCTCCACGCGGTGTTCTTCGAGTTCGTCCACGGATCCAGAGCCCGGACATCCGGCCCGACCGCCCAGACATCCGGCACCCCGGACATCCGGCTTTCAGCCCGGACATCCGGCCCCTGACAGCATCTCTTCCATCCTCCACTCCGTTTACCGCCTAACTTTCATCCAATTTTGTTCTGGAGCCCACATACACTTCCGCATACCACATACACTTCCGCATACCACCACCACTTCCGCATCGCTCCACCATAGCCCTTTCCCCTACACACTCCGACAATTTTGCCCCATTTTGCTTTGAGAATTTGAGTTGTGGTTTTCGTGTCCTATTGTGTTTCGGCTATCTAGGTACGGTTCGGCATCAACATCACCACCGCTCATCTTCGCCAAGGACTACTACGAACGGCTACATCACTTTGGTATCACCTTCACCTTGCTATCATCTTGATATCGTGATATCATCATACTCTCTTGCATTTGCATTGATAACCCCATAGCCTTACTTTTGCGTCGCTTACCCATCGAGACTAGCCTTTGAGTATTTCCCGCAACATGACTTGTGCACATTAGTGATCATGCTTCCCATAGCATACCATATCATATTGGTGCATATCTTGGTATCATCTCTTGTGTCACAAAGTGGCCATCACATATACTCCATTGCTATCTTGGTTCATTAAGCATTTCATGAGAAAAGAGCTCCAACAACAAAGAGCCAAACAAGCTTTTAAGCAACAACAAGGGAAAGATAAGCAAAGAGCTTATAAGCAAGAACCATAGCATCATACAACATTAAGATTTTCATACTCGATCATTTTGGATCAAAGCATAGGAACATCATCCATATAGCATATTTGGGATAGAAGTCATTGCATTTTTGCTTCGTAGGTTGTGCACAAGTTCGTATCCGCCTATTGTGCAATCGTGCTAGCGTCTCTCTAGTGTTGTGCAACAAGAGCATCTTGGTGGATTCCACATTTTGGCTCATCCTTGGTTGCCCAACCCCACATTATCTATTTGCGTGTGTGTTTCCGTGTACCATATCTTGCTATTGGTCTACTTGTTGCATTTACAAATTTGCGAATCTTTTCCAACATTATTGAGTCTCACTTACAATTACATCAAATTTTGTGCCACCATCCTAACCAAGCTCCACCATAAGCTTTTACTTGTGTAGGTGTGAGAAACCGACAAGAATTGGTACCAATTGTGCTATTTCCTTGATACACATTGGAGTGATCTTTGATCCATTTTCAACATCGGTCAAGGTACATTTGGTATTGGTTCTTCTTTTTCTCCCACTCACATATCTTTGTTTGGAATGATGGATAGGCCAAGTACTTCTACCAACCCACTCTTCTTGGAGCAAGACGACGACCTGTCATCCTATGTCACAAAGAGCCACCTCTTTGGTGCACAACGAGCTTTGCATCAAGAGCAACAAGCAATGAGCGATCGCATCGACAATCTTGCCACCGACGTGCGACTCTCCGAGCAACGTACAAGAGACTACTTCGACAACAAGCTCGATGAACACAAGCACGAGAATGACGCAAGAATGGATGAGATTCGTGCTTTGTTGATCAACCGCTCTTCTACCACTTCGTCCTACTCAAGACGGAGCCGCTCCAGTCGTCACTCCGACGACACCCTCTCCGGTTCAAGTACACCGACATCGAACACTCTTCATCATGCCGCGCGTCAAGACCGTCAAGCTAACCGCAATCCTCTACACGACACCGACTCTCCCGAGCTTCGACATCATCAAAACCAAGCTACATTCACGCAAGAACAAGAACGGCAACGCCTACGACAACAAGTACAAGAGGAGCGAGCGCGACAACATCAAGATGCACAAGACGCCGAGGCACAATGACAAGAACAAGAACTTCGTGAAGCTCAAGCACTTGAGGCGCAACGTGCTCTTCGAGATTCAAGTCGAGCCGTAGCCAATCGAGGTCGACAAGCCCGTCTACATCAAGAAGCACTTCGCGATGAAGCTCAAGAAAGGATTTTCCAAGCACGTGTACATCGCCAAGTTCCACAAGTTCCTCGTCAAAATCGACAAGCGCCTCCTCAAGCAAGACAAGATCATGAAGTCCATCGAGAGCATGAAGACAATGGAACCCCTCCTCGACAAGAGCAACATGAGGTCGACAACCCTCCTCGCCAAGAGCAACATGAGGTCGACGACCCTCCTCGCCAAGAGCAACATGAGATTGCCAATCCTCACCGACATGGGCGTCATCATCCCCGACCCCAACACAATGAAGAGCAACGCTATGGCAAGCTAAAGTTCACCATGCCCAAGTTCACCGGAAGCAATGACCCCGAAGAGTACATATCATGGGCATTGAAGGTCGACAAAATCTTTCGCTTGCACAACTACGAAGAAGAGAAGAAAATCGCAATGGCATCCCTTGAGTTCCAAGACTACGTCCTCATTTGGTGGGAACAAGTCATTGAGCGCCGAGAGGCAAGAGGTGAACCACCCATCACCACTTGGACACAAATGAAGGATGTCATGAGAGCACGATTCGTGCCAAACTACTACAACCGCGACCTCTTCAAGAAACTCCAACTACTCAAGCAAGGAACCAAGAGCGTTGAAGAGTACTACAAGGAAATGGAGATTGCCATGATAAGAGCCAACGTCAAAGAAGATGATGAGCAAACTATGGCACGTTTCTTGAACGGACTCAATCACCCTATCAAGAAGATTGCCGATTTCCAACCATACTCGAACCTTATCGAGCTAGTGCACCAAGCCACCAAAGCGGAACGCCAAGTGCAAGACGACTACAAATATGCCAAGTTCTCATCCAAGTCCTACGGCTTCTCCAACACCCAAGCTTCAATGACTCCAACACCTTCTACCTCTACCAAGCCATCTACAAGCAACGGCGACAAGTCAAGTTACAAGAAAGCTTCGACAAGCTCAAGTCGTCCTCCTACTACAAGCAACTTCAAGCCGAAAGCTTCATCATCATCTAGCCCAACCGATGAGACCATCAAGACAAGTTCCTTCAAATGCTTCACATACGGCGGCCGAGGCCACAAGTCCTTTGAGTGCACAAACAAGCGCACCATGATCCTCAACGACGACGGAACCTATGACTCAATGAGTGAAGGAGAAATGGAAGCCCTTGAGCAAGTGGCCATGCACCGGCAAGTGAACAATGAAGATGAAGATGATCAAATCTTTTGTGACGAAGATTCAAGTCCTGCTCTTGTTGTCTCCAAGGTCTTGACTCTTCAACATCAACAAGACGAAGATCAAAGATGCCATATCTTCCACACCAAGGCCGGAATCTATGGACGGTCCGTCAAGGTCATCATCGATGGAGGGAGTTGCCATAACCTAGCAAGTGAAGAACTATGCTCCAAGCTCCAATTGGTCAAGATGAAGCACCCGCACCCCTACAAGGTTCAATGGCTAAGCGACACCGGCATCATCCAAGTCGAGCATAGGGTACAAGTCTCTTTCAAGATCGGCGCCTATGAAGACACTTTGGAGTGTGATGTCCTTCCGATGACCGTGTGCCACCTCCTTCTTGGACGGCCATGGCAATTTGACCGAGGTGTCATCCACAATGGGCGTACAAACCACTATAGCTTCAAGATGAAAGGGAAAGAGTATGTGCTACGACCTATGTCTCCAAGCCAAGTGATCGCCGACAAGAAAGCTTCAACCCATCGTGTAGAGCCTAGTGAGAGAGTGCACCACCATAAAGAAAGTGAGCGCCACAAGCCCAAATTGAGCGACTCTTCGCCACGAGAGAAAAACCTAGTCCTATTTGCCACAAAACGTGAGATGAGAGAAGTGTGTGAGAACCCATCAAGTGTTATGCACTTTGTCCTCGTGTGCAAGGATGGAGAACCAAAAACTAACACCTCTCATGATCTACCTTTAGTGTTTCAATCTCTTTTGCAGGAATTCCAAGATGTTTTCCCCGATGAGCTACCTCCGGGTCTACCTCCTCTACGAGGCATTGAGCATCGAATCAACCTCATCCCCGGAGCACCTCTACCAAACAAAGCTCCATACCGCGTCAACCCCGAAGAAACTAAGGAGATCCAACGGCAAGTCCAGCAACTAATCGACAACAGTCATGTACGTGAAAGCTTAAGCCCTTGTGCCATTCCCGTTATACTTGTCCCTAAGCAAGATGGAAGTTATCGCATGTGTTCCGATTGTAGACCCATCAATGCGGGGGGGGGGGGGGGGGGGGGGGGGGGGGGGGGGGGGGGGGGGGGGGGGGGGGGGGGGGGGGGGGGGGGGGGGGGGGGGGGGGGGGGGGGGGGGGGGGGGGGGGGGGGGGGGGGGGGGGGGGGGGGGGGGGGGGGGGGGGGGGGGGGGGGGGGGGGGGGGGGGGGGGGGGGGGGGGGGGGGGGGGGGGGGGGGGGGGGGGGGGGGGGGGGGGGGGGGGGGGGGGGGGGGGGGGGGGGGGGGGGGGGGGGGGGGGGGGGGGGGGGGGGGGGGGGGGGGGGGGGGGGGGGGGGGGGGGGGGGGGGGGGGGGGGGGGGGGGGGGGGGGGGGGGGGGGGGGGGGGGGGGGGGGGGGGGGGGGGGGGGGGGGGGGGGGGGGGGGGGGGGGGGGGGGGGGGGGGGGGGGGGGGGGGGGGGGGGGGGGGGGGGGGGGGGGGGGGGGGGGGGGGGGGGGGGGGGGGGGGGGGGGGGGGGGGGGGGGGGGGGGGGGGGGGGGGGGGGGGGGGGGGGGGGGGGGGGGGGGGGGGGGGGGGGGGGGGGGGGGGGGGGGGGGGGGGGGGGGGGGGGGGGGGGGGGGGGGGGGGGGGGGGGGGGGGGGGGGGGGGGGGGGGGGGGGGGGGGGGGGGGGGGGGGGGGGGGGGGGGGGGGGGGGGGGGGGGGGGGGGGGGGGGGGGGGGGGGGGGGGGGGGGGGGGGGGGGGGGGGGGGGGGGGGGGGGGGGGGGGGGGGGGGGGGGGGGGGGGGGGGGGGGGGGGGGGGGGGGGGGGGGGGGGGGGGGGGGGGGGGGGGGGGGGGGGGGGGGGGGGGGGGGGGGGGGGGGGGGGGGGGGGGGGGGGGGGGGGGGGGGGGGGGGGGGGGGGGGGGGGGGGGGGGGGGGGGGGGGGGGGGGGGGGGGGGGGGGGGGGGGGGGGGGGGGGGGGGGGGGGGGGGGGGGGGGGGGGGGGGGGGGGGGGGGGGGGGGGGGGGGGGGGGGGGGGGGGGGGGGGGGGGGGGGGGGGGGGGGGGGGGGGGGGGGGGGGGGGGGGGGGGGGGGGGGGGGGGGGGGGGGGGGGGGGGGGGGGGGGGGGGGGGGGGGGGGGGGGGGGGGGGGGGGGGGGGGGGGGGGGGGGGGGGGGGGGGGGGGGGGGGGGGGGGGGGGGGGGGGGGGGGGGGGGGGGGGGGGGGGGGGGGGGGGGGGGGGGGGGGGGGGGGGGGGGGGGGGGGGGGGGGGGGGGGGGGGGGGGGGGGGGGGGGGGGGGGGGGGGGGGGGGGGGGGGGGGGGGGGGGGGGGGGGGGGGGGGGGGGGGGGGGGGGGGGGGGGGGGGGGGGGGGGGGGGGGGGGGGGGGGGGGGGGGGGGGGGGGGGGGGGGGGGGGGGGGGGGGGGGGGGGGGGGGGGGGGGGGGGGGGGGGGGGGGGGGGGGGGGGGGGGGGGGGGGGGGGGGGGGGGGGGGGGGGGGGGGGGGGGGGGGGGGGGGGGGGGGGGGGGGGGGGGGGGGGGGGGGGGGGGGGGGGGGGGGGGGGGGGGGGGGGGGGGGGGGGGGGGGGGGGGGGGGGGGGGGGGGGGGGGGGGGGGGGGGGGGGGGGGGGGGGGGGGGGGGGGGGGGGGGGGGGGGGGGGGGGGGGGGGGGGGGGGGGGGGGGGGGGGGGGGGGGGGGGGGGGGGGGGGGGGGGGGGGGGGGGGGGGGGGGGGGGGGGGGGGGGGGGGGGGGGGGGGGGGGGGGGGGGGGGGGGGGGGGGGGGGGGGGGGGGGGGGGGGGGGGGGGGGGGGGGGGGGGGGGGGGGGGGGGGGGGGGGGGGGGGGGGGGGGGGGGGGGGGGGGGGGGGGGGGGGGGGGGGGGGGGGGGGGGGGGGGGGGGGGGGGGGGGGGGGGGGGGGGGGGGGGGGGGGGGGGGGGGGGGGGGGGGGGGGGGGGGGGGGGGGGGGGGGGGGGGGGGGGGGGGGGGGGGGGGGGGGGGGGGGGGGGGGGGGGGGGGGGGGGGGGGGGGGGGGGGGGGGGGGGGGGGGGGGGGGGGGGGGGGGGGGGGGGGGGGGGGGGGGGGGGGGGGGGGGGGGGGGGGGGGGGGGGGGGGGGGGGGGGGGGGGGGGGGGGGGGGGGGGGGGGGGGGGGGGGGGGGGGGGGGGGGGGGGGGGGGGGGGGGGGGGGGGGGGGGGGGGGGGGGGGGGGGGGGGGGGGGGGGGGGGGGGGGGGGGGGGGGGGGGGGGGGGGGGGGGGGGGGGGGGGGGGGGGGGGGGGGGGGGGGGGGGGGGGGGGGGGGGGGGGGGGATCGGAGAGGTATCTCTAGGCCCTCTCGGTAATACACATCATAAGCTTGCAAGTAAACGACTAAGGAGTTAGTCACGAGGTGATGTATTACAGAATGAGTAAAGAGACTTGCCGTTAATGAGATTGAACTAGGTATGAAGATACCGACGATCGAATCTCAGGCAAGTAACATACCGATGGACAAAGGGAATTACGTATGTTGTCATAACGGTTCGACCGATAAAGATCTTCATAGAATATGTAGGAGCCAATATGGACATCCAGGTTTCGCTATTGGTTATTGACTGGAGAGGTGTCCATGTCATGTCTACATAGTTCTCGAACCCGTAGGGTCCGCACGCTTAACGTTCGTTGACAATATAATATTATATGAGTTATGTGATTTGGTGACCGAATGTTGTTCAGAGTCTCGGATGAGATCACGGACATGACGAGGAGTCTCGAAATGGTCGAGAGGTAAAGATTGATATATAGGACGATGGTATTCGGACACCTGAAGTGTTCCGGAGGGTACCAGGTACTTATCGGGTCACCGGAAAGGAGTTTCGGGCACCCCCGGCAAAGATATGGGCCTTATGGGCCAAGTGAGAGAACACACCAGCCCTGGTGCGCCCCTATAGAGGCCAGACCTATGAGGAGGAGAAGGAAAGATGGGAGGGCAAGGAAAGTGTTGGATTAGGATTCCTACTTCCTTCCCTCTCCTCCCCTCTTTCCTCCCCCCTCGGTTATAGATGGCAGGGGGGCGCGCGGCTTGGGAGGGACTCCAAGTTGGATTCCTCCTACTTGGGCACCTCCTATGGATGCTCCTCCCTCCCTCCCACCTATGTATATGAGGAGGGGGGCGCCTAGCACATACCAGACAATTGCCTAGCCGTGTACGGCGCCCCCCTCCACAGTTTACATGATGTAGGGTGGAACCCTAGATGGCCGATCTTTCACGAAAGGAGCGGATCCCAACTAAGAACACGAAGAACACGAGGGGAAACACAAGAGAATCACTCAAACCAACAAGATTCGATTACACATGCGCTAGATCCACGAACACATAGAGATCACACGGTTCAAATTCAGCAAAGGACGATACAAGAGGTAACCGATTCTTCTCCGTGAGGAGGTCTTGATGGGGCCACCCAAGAGGGGGTCTTGAATCCGCTTGGAAGGATCTTCTCCGGTGGAGGCGCGATCTCCGAGGAGAAGGTAACCAAGTGGATGAGCAAAGCTCTCACACAAACATGAGCTAATCCTTTGCTAACCCTAAAACGTAGGTAGAAGAAGAGTATATATAGTCTAGGAGGGCGAGGGGATACATGGGCTTTGGCTCGTTACTGCGCGCAGGCAGGGGGAGCCGGACATCCGGGCGTCGGGCCGGACATCCGGGCATTCCCGGTACGCCGGATCTCCGGGCTGGCGGCGTTGGCTTCTGCAGGTTCTGGAGCGCGGCGCCGGATTTCCGGGCTTCTGGCCGGATATCCGGGCTCGGGCCGGATGTCCGGGCTGGACGCCGGATGTCCGGGCCCTGTAGACTTGGCCTGGATTGCTGCTGTAGTGGGCGAGGCTCCAGGGGGCGGATGTCCGGGGTCAAGGCCGGATGTCCGGGGCCTGGAAGGTGATCTTGCCTTCTTCCGTTGGTTCTCTTCATCCGTGAACTTGGTGACTTGTCCGTCTTCATGGGGGGGGGGGGGGGGGGGGGGGGGGGGGGGGGGGGGGGGGGGGGGGGGGGGGGGGGGGGGGGGGGGGGGGGTCCGCATCATCTCCCCTCCCTTGGGAAAGATCCGACCTCGGATCGAAATCCTCATCACCATGGTACGGGGAGAGATCTTTGATGTTGAAGATGTCGCTCACGGAGTACTTGTCGCGTGGGATGTCGATCTTGTATGCGTCGTTGTTGTAGCGTGCAAGCACCTTGAAGGGTCCATCGGCTCGTGGTAGAAGTTTGGACTTGCGCTCGTTGGGGAAGCGGTCCTTACGAAGGTGTAGCCACACAAGATCTCCAACATTGAACATCATGGGTTGCTTGTTGATGTTGAGCTTGGTCGCGAGTCGTTGTACTTGGCGCTCGATGGTGCTCCTTGTATCTTCATGCATCTTCTTGAGGAAGTTGGCTCAGGAACTCGCGTCCATGTTTGTGCGCTCTTGTAGCGGTAGAGGTAGAATGTCCAATGGGGACAATGGGTTGAAGCCATAGACGACCTCGAAGGGGGACTTGCCGGTAGTCGAATGTCTTGCACGATTGTAGGCGTACTCGGCGATGGGTAGGCACTCCTCCCACTCCTTGATGTTCTTCCTTATCAACACGCGTAGTAGAGTGGAGAGCGTGCGGTTGGTCACCTCCGTTTGGCCGTCAGTTTGTGGATGGTATGCCGAAGAGAATAAGAGCTTGATTCCGAGCTTGGCGCACAAAGTCTTCCAAAAGTAACTCAAGAACTTGACATCGCGGTCCGAGACAATCGTCTTTGGCACTCCATGAAGGCGCAATATTTCCCTACAAAACAAATTTGCAACATGTGAAGCATCGTCTATCTTGTTGCAAGGAATGAAATGTGCCATTTTGGAGAATCGGTCCACAACAACAAAAACGGAATCCTTGCCATTTCGAGTTCTAGGCAAACCAAGCACAAAATCCATGCTCCAAGGTTGATATGGAATTGGAAGTGGCATATAGAGGCCATGAGATTGGGCTTTAGACTTAGCTTTGCGACATGTAGAGCATCGGTTGGTGAAGCGGTTGACGTCGTGAAACATCTTAGGCCAAAAGTAGTTCTTGGAGAGCGTAGCAAATGTCTTGTCGCGTCCAAAGTGTCCCATTAGTCCGCCTCCATGAGATTCATGACCGTTGTCGAAGAGTTGTTATACTTGCCGTTGGATCTCCTTAGTTTCTTCGGGGTTGACGCGGTATGGGGCTTTGTTTGGTAGAGGTGCTCCGGGGATGAGGTCGATTCGATGCTCAATGCCTCGTAGAGGAGGTAGACCCGGAGGTAGCTCATCGGGGAAAACATCTTGGAATTCCTGCAAAAGAGATTGAAACACTAAAGGTAGATCATGAGAGGTGTTAGTTTTTGGTTCTCCATCCTTGCACACGAGGACAAAGTGCATAACACTTGATGGGTTCTCACACACTTCTCTCATCTCACGTTTTGTGGCAAATAGGACTAGGTTTTTCTCTCGTGGCGAAGAGTCGCTCAATTTGGGCTTGTGGCGCTCACTTTCTTTATGGTGGTGCACTCTCTCACTAGGCTCTACCCGATGGGTTGAAGCTTTCTTGTCGGCGATCACTTGGCTTGGAGACATAGGTTGTAGCACATACTCCTTCCCTTTCATCTTGAAGCTATAGTGGTTTGTACGCCCATTGTGGATGACACCTCGGTCAAATTGCCATGGCCGTCCAAGAAGGAGGTGGCACACGGTCATCGAAAGGACATCACACTCCAAAGTGTCTTCATAGGCGCCGATCTTGAAAGAGACTTGTACCCTATGCTCGACGTTGATGGTGCCGTTGTCGCTTAGCCATTGAACCTTGTAGGGGTGCGGGTGCTTCATCTTGACCAATTGGAGCTTGGAGCATAGTTCTTCACTTGCTAGGTTATGGCAACTCCCTCCATCGATGATGACCTTGACGGACCGTCCATTGATGCCGGCCTTGGTGTGGAAGATATTGCATCTTTGATCTTGTTCTTGTTGATGCTGAAGAGTCAAGACCTTGGAGACAACAAGAGCGGGACTTGAGTCTTCGTCACAGAAGATTTGATCATCTTCATCTTCATTGTTCACTTGCCGGTGCCTGACCACTTGCTCAAGGGCTTCCATTTCTCCTTCACTCATTGAGTCGTAGGTTCCATCGTCGTTGAGGATCATGGTGCGCTTGTTTGTGCACTCAAATGACTTGTGGCCTCGGCCGCCGCATGTGAAGCATTTGAAGGAACTTGTCTTGATGGTCTCATCGGTTGGGGTAGATGATGATGAAGCTTTCGGCTTGAAATTGCTTGTCGTAGGAGGACGACTTGAGCTTGTCGAAGCTTTCTTGTAACTCGACTTGTCGCCGTTGCTTGTAGATGGCTTGGTAGAGGTAGAAGGTGTTGGAGTCGTTGAAGCTTGGGTGTTGGGGAAGCCGTAGGACTTGGATGAGAACTTGGCATATTTGTAGTCATCTTGCACTTGCCGTTCCGCTTTGGTAGCTTGATGCACTAGCTCGATGAGGTTCGAGTATGGTTGGAAGTCGGCGATCTTCTTGATAGGATGATTGAGTCCATTCAAGAATCGTGCCATAGTTTGCTCATCATCTTCTTTGACATTTGCTCTTATCATGGCAATCTCCATTTCCTTGTAGTACTCTTCAACGCTCTTGGTTCCTTGCTTGAGTAGTTGGAGTTTCTTGAAGAGGTCGCGGTTGTAGTAGTTTGGCACGAATCGTGCTCTCATGACATCCTTCATTTGCGTCCAAGTGGTGATGGGTGGTTCACCTCTTGCCTCTCGGCGCTCAATGACTTGTTCCCACCAAATGAGGACGTAGTCTTGGAACTCAAGGGATGCCATCGCGATTTTCTTCTCTTCTTCGTAGTTGTGCAAGCGGAAGATTTTGTCGACCTTCAATGCCCATGATATGTACTCTTCGGGGTCATTGCTTCCGGTGAACTTGGGCATGGTGAACTTTAGCTTGCCATAGCGTTGCTCTTCATTGTGTTGGGGTCGGGGATGATGACGCCCATGTCGGTGTGGATTGGCAATCTCATGTTGCTCTTGGCGAGGAGGGTCGTCGACCTCATGTTGCTCTTGGCGAGGAGGGTTGTCGACCTCATGTTGCTCTTGTCTTGGAGGGGGTCCATTGTCTTCATGCTCTCGATGGACTTGATGATCTTGTCTGGCTTGAGGAGGCGCTTGTCGATGTTGACGAGGAACTTGTGGAACTTGTCGATGTACACGTGCTTGGAAAATCCTTTCTTGAGCTTCGTCGCGAAGTGCTTCTTGATGTAGACGAGCTTGTCGGACTCGGTTAGCTACGGCTCGACTTGAATCTCGAAGAGCACGTTGCGCCTCAAGTGCTTGAGCTTCACGAAGTTCTTGTTCTTGTCGTTGTGCCTCGGCGTCTTGTGCATCTTGATGTTGTCGCGCTCGCTCCTCTTGTACTTGTTGTCGTAGGCGTTGCCGTTCTTGTGCTTGCGCGAATGTAGCTTGGTTTTGACGATGTCGAAGCTCCGGAGAGTCGGTGTCGTGTAGAGGATTGCGGTTAGCTTGACGGTCTTGACGCGCGGCACGACGAAGAGTGTTCGATGTCGGTGTACTTGAACCGGAGAGGGTGTCATCGGAGTGACGACTGGAGCGGCTCCGTCTTGAGTAGGACGAAGTGGTAGAAGAGCGGTTGATCAACAAAGCACGAATCTCATCCATTCTTGCGTCATTCTCGTGCTTGTGTTCGTCAAGCTTGTTGTCGAAGTAGTCTCTTGTACGTTGCTCGGAGAGTCGCACGTCGGTGGCAAGATTGTCGATGCGGTCGCTCATTGCTTGTTGCTCTTGATGCAAAGCTCGTTGTGCACCAAAGAGGTGGCTCTTTGTGACATAGGATGACATGTCGTCGTCTTGCTCCAAGAAGAGTGGGTTGGTAGAAGTACTTGGCCTATCCATCATTCCAAACAAAGATATGTGAGTGGGAGAAAAAGAAGAACCAATACCAAATGTACCTTGACCGATGTTGAAAATGGATCAAAGATCACTCCAATGTGTATCAAGGAAATAGCACAATTGGTACCAATTCTTGTCGGTTTCTCACACCTACACAAGTAAAAGCTTATGGTGGAGCTTGGTTAGGATGGTGGCACAAAATTTGATGCAATTGTAAGTGAGACTCAATAATGTTGGAAAAGATTCGCAAATTTGTAAATGCAACAAGTAGACCAATAGCAAGATATGGGACACGGAAACACACACGCAAATAGATAATGTGGGGTTGGGCAACCAAGGATGAGCCAAAATGAGGAATCCACCAAGATGCTCTTGTTGCACAACACTAGAGAGACGCTAGCACGATTGCACAATAGGCGGATACAAACTTGTGCACAACCTACTAAGCAAGAATGCAACGACTTCTATCCCAAGTATGCTATATGGATGATGTTCCTATGCGTTGATCCAAAATGATCGAGTATGACAATCTTAATGTTGTATGATGCTATGGTTCTTGCTTATAAGCTCTTTGCTTATCTTTCCCTTGTTGTTGCTTAAAAGCTTGTTTGGCTCTTTGTTGTTTGAGCTCTTTTCTCATGCAATGCTTTATGAACCAAGATAGCAATTGAGTATATGTGATGGCCACTTTGTGACACAAGAGATGGTACCAAGATATGCACCAATATGATATGGTATGCTATGGGAAGTATGATCACTAATGTGCACAAGTCACGTTGCCGGCAATACTCAAAGGCTAGTCTCGATGGGTAAGCGACGCAAAAGTAAGGCTATGGGGTTATCAATGCAAATGCAAGAGAATATGATGATATCACGATACCAAAGTGATACCAAGGTGAGGTTGATACCACAATTGATGTAGCCGTTCGTAGTAGTCCTTGGCGAAGATGAGCGGTGGTGATGTTGATGCCGAATCGTACCTAGATAGCCGAAACACAATAGGACACGGAAACCACAACTCAAATTCTCAAAGCCAAATGGGGCAAAATTGTCGGAGGTTGTAGCGGGAAAGGCTATGGTGGAGCTATGCGGAAGTGGTGGTGGTATGCGGAAGTGTATGTGGGCTGCGGAACAAAATTGGACGAAAGTTAGGCGGTAAATGGAGTGGAGGATGGAAGAGATGCTGCCAGGGGCCGGATATCCGGGCTGAAAGCCGGATGTCCGGGGTGCCGGATGTCTGGGCGGTAGGGCCGGATGTCCGGGCGCTGGATCCGTGGATGAACTCGGAGAACACCGCATGGAGAGGTCAAATCCGGGGCAAAATTCGAAGGAATTTGTGGATGGAATTTGGGGCAAAGGAGGGGAAAAGCTAGATCTACCTGCAACACACGAAATCCGCGGATCAAATCCAACAAAACTTCATCACACCAACAAATCACAAAAAATTTTGGGGCTATTTTTGTGGGGCAATTTTCGAATTAGGACGAAAAACAACAAAATCAAGCTAGAAAACAAAGAGAGGGGGCTCCGGGGGGGGGGGGGGGGGGGGGGGGGGGGGGGGGGGGGGGGGGGGGGGGGGGGGGGGGGGGGGGGGGGGGGGGGGGGGGGGGGGGGGGGGGGGGGGGGGGGGGGGGGGGGGGGGGGGGGGGGGGGGGGGGGGGGGGGGGGGGGGGGGGGGGGGGGGGGGGGGGGGGGGGGGGGGGGGGGGGGGGGGGGGGGGGGGGGGGGGGGGGGGGGGGGGGGGGGGGGGGGGGGGGGGGGGGGGGGGGGGGGGGGGGGGGGGGGGGGGGGGGGGGGGGGGGGGGGGGGGGGGGGGGGGGGGGGGGGGGGGGGGGGGGGGGGGGGGGGGGGGGGGGGGGGGGGGGGGGGGGGGGGGGGGGGGGGGGGGGGGGGGGGGGGGGGGGGGGGGGGGGGGGGGGGGGGGGGGGGGGGGGGGGGGGGGGGGGGGGGGGGGGGGGGGGGGGGGGGGGGGGGGGGGGGGGGGGGGGGGGGGGGGGGGGGGGGGGGGGGGGGGGGGGGGGGGGGGGGGGGGGGGGGGGGGGGGGGGGGGGGGGGGGGGGGGGGGGGGGGGGGGGGGGGGGGGGGGGGGGGGGGGGGGGGGGGGGGGGGGGGGGGGGGGGGGGGGGGGGGGGGGGGGGGGGGGGGGGGGGGGGGGGGGGGGGGGGGGGGGGGGGGGGGGGGGGGGGGGGGGGGGGGGGGGGGGGGGGGGGGGGGGGGGGGGGGGGGGGGGGGGGGGGGGGGGGGGGGGGGGGGGGGGGGGGGGGGGGGGGGGGGGGGGGGGGGGGGGGGGGGGGGGGGGGGGGGGGGGGGGGGGGGGGGGGGGGGGGGGGGGGGGGGGGGGGGGGGGGGGGGGGGGGGGGGGGGGGGGGGGGGGGGGGGGGGGGGGGGGGGGGGGGGGGGGGGGGGGGGGGGGGGGGGGGGGGGGGGGGGGGGGGGGGGGGGGGGGGGGGGGGGGGGGGGGGGGGGGGGGGGGGGGGGGGGGGGGGGGGGGGGGGGGGGGGGGGGGGGGGGGGGGGGGGGGGGGGGGGGGGGGGGGGGGGGGGGGGGGGGGGGGGGGGGGGGGGGGGGGGGGGGGGGGGGGGGGGGGGGGGGGGGGGGGGGGGGGGGGGGGGGGGGGGGGGGGGGGGGGGGGGGGGGGGGGGGGGGGGGGGGGGGGGGGGGGGGGGGGGGGGGGGGGGGGGGGGGGGGGGGGGGGGGGGGGGGGGGGGGGGGGGGGGGGGGGGGGGGGGGGGGGGGGGGGGGGGGGGGGGGGGGGGGGGGGGGGGGGGGGGGGGGGGGGGGGGGGGGGGGGGGGGGGGGGGGGGGGGGGGGGGGGGGGGGGGGGGGGGGGGGGGGGGGGGGGGGGGGGGGGGGGGGGGGGGGGGGGGGGGGGGGGGGGGGGGGGGGGGGGGGGGGGGGGGGGGGGGGGGGGGGGGGGGGGGGGGGGGGGGGGGGGGGGGGGGGGGGGGGGGGGGGGGGGGGGGGGGGGGGGGGGGGGGGGGGGGGGGGGGGGGGGGGGGGGGGGGGGGGGGGGGGGGGGGGGGGGGGGGGGGGGGGGGGGGGGGGGGGGGGGGGGGGGGGGGGGGGGGGGGGGGGGCTATTTGTATGTATATGCTATGATTACATTTGTATGTGTATGATATGCTAAAGTTTATTGTATAAAGCCTGTTCAAATACAAAACAAATATGCAGAAAAAAAAACAGAAACTAATAAAACTAGCAGTAGCGAGGGGAATAAAGTTAGTAGCAGCGCGCTCTTACCAATAGCGCGTCCAAGTTAAAAGCGCTGTAGCTATTAGCAGTAGCGCGTTGTGCCGAAGCTCGCTGCTGCTAGCCATGTATAGTAGTAGCGTGGGACAACACGCGCTACTGCTACATGTTAGCTGTAGCGCCTTATCAGTAGCGCGGCACCCCGTGCTACTGCTAGGCTTTTCCCTAGTAGTGAGATGGCTTCTTCTCTCTTTTTGATTCTCAATATTATGGTCTCATGGAGATCTATTTGATGTAAACCTTTTTTTGCGGTGTGTTTGTTGGGATCCGATGAACTTTGAGTTTATGATCAGATCTATATCCATGAATATTATTTGAGTTTCTTTGATCACTTATATGCATGATTATTTATAGCTTCGTATTTCTTCTTCGAATCTTTGGTTTAGTTAGGCCAACTACATCGATTTTTCTTGCCATGGGAAGAGGTGCTTTGTGATGGGTTCGATCTTACGGTGTCCTCACCCAGTGACAGAAGGGGTAGCGAGTCATGTATGTATCATTGCTATTAAGGATAACAAGATGGGCTCTATTCCTACATGAATAGATCTTGTCTACATCATGTCATCGTTCTTATTGCATTACTCCGTTTCGGGGGGGGGGGGGGTACACTAGATGCATGCTGGATAGCGCTCGATGTGTGGAGTAATAGTAGTAGATGCAGGCGGGAGTCGGTCTACTAATCTTGGACGTGATTCCTATGTATTCATCATTGCCTTGGATATCGTCATAATTATTCAATCTTCTATCAATTGCCCAACAATAATTTGTTTACCCACCGTATGCTATTTTCTCGAGAGAAGCCACTATTGAAATCTACGGCCCTCGGGTGTATCTTTTATCATATTGCTTTCAGATCTATTTTTCACCGTATTTGTTTTTAGATCTATTATTCCAAAAACCCAAAAATACTTTGCTGCACTTTTTATTTGCATCTTTTATTTCGTGTTTTATTCAGATATATTTATCCAAACACATACAAACCAATCTATCTTTTTACCGAGGAGGGATTGACAACCCCCTCTTACGCGTTGGGTTGCGAGGCTTTGTTCTTTGTGTGCAGGTACCATTTACATAGTGTTGCTTGGTTCTCCTACTGGATTGATACCTTGGTTTCATAACTAAGGGAAATACCTACCGTAGTTGTACTGCATCATCCCTTCCTCTTTGGTGAAATACCGACACAGTTTCAACCGCATCAATCCCCTATACTTGTGGGTCATCAAGACTCATTTCTGGCACCATTGCCGGGGAGTGAAGCGCCTTTGGTAAGTGAAATTTCGTAAGGAAACATTTTTATTACGTGCTGAAATTTATTGTCACTTGTTACTATGGAAAGTAATCCTTTGAGGGGCTTGTTCGTGGTATCTCCATCTCGACCGAAACCAATAAGAGTTTCCCCTCAACCTACTGAACCCACTAAAAATATTTATTATGAAATTCCTTCGGGTATGTTAGAGAAACTGCTAGTTAATCCTTATGCAGGAGTTGGAACAATACATCCTGATATGCACTTGATCTATATAGATGAAATTTGTGGATTGTTTAAGCTTGTAGGTTTATCCGAGGATGGAGCTAAGAAGAAAGTATTTCCTTTAGCTTTGGGGGGGGGGAGGCACTGACATGGTATAGGCTATTGGATGATACTGGAACATAGGATTGGAACGGGTTGAAGCTGGAATTTCACCAGAAGTTTTATCCTATGCATTTGGTTCATCATGATCGAAATTATATTTATAATTTTTGGCCTTGTGAAGGAGAAAGTATCGCTCAAGCTTGGTGGAGGCTTAAATATATGATGCACACATGCTCCAATCATGAGCTCTTAAGAGAAATGATTATACAAAACTTTTATGCTCGGCTTACTCATAAAGATCAATTCATGCTCGATACTTCTTCTACAGGTTCCTTCATGAAGAAAACTATTGAATTCAAATGGGATCTTCTGGAAAGAATTAGACGCAACTCTGAAGATTGGGAAATTGATAAAGGTAAAGAGTCAGGTATAAATCTTGAGTTCGATTGTGTTAAATCTTTTATGGAAACTGATGATTTTCGTAAGTTTAGTACTAAATATGGACTTAACTCTGAGATAGTAGCTACCTTTTGTGAATAATTTGCTGCTCATGTTGATCTCCCTAAGGAGAAGTGGTTTAAATTTCATCCACCTTTTGAAGAAAATTGCGAGGAACCTGTTATAGCTAAAGATGAAACAATCATCTCTAAAGTTGATCCAGTTGTTTGCAACTTCTTGACCTTGTGTTGGTTTTTCACTTGAAGAGGAAAGGGTGATGCAGCAAAGTAGAGATAAGTATTTCCCTCAGTTTGAGAACCAAGGTATCAATCCAGTAGGAGGTACAAGCAAGTCTCCAATCTATGCACCTGCACAAACAATCAAACACTTGCACCCAACGTGATAAAGGGGTTTTTAATCCCTTCAGGGTCACTTGCAAGGATGAGATCTGATAGAGATGGATATAAAAGATTACTAAAACATAAAACAAAGTAAAAAAACAAATAAATTGCAGCAAGGTATTTTTGGGTTTTTTGGTTTATAGATCTGAAAATATATGATGGAAAATAGACCCTGGGGCCATAGGTTTCACTAGAGGCTTCTCTCTTGAAAGAAAACATACGGTGGGTGTACAAATTACTGTCATGCAATTGATAGAAAAGCGCAAAGTTATCACGATATCCAAGGCAACGATTATGAATATAAGCATCATGTCCGTGTCAAGTAGACCGAAATGATTCTGCATCTACTACTATTACTCCACACATCGACCGCTATCCAGCATGCATCTAGAGTATTAAGTTCATAAGAACGGAGTAACGCCTTAAGTAAGATGACATGATGTAGAGGGATAAACTCAAGCAATATGATGAAAACCCCATCTTTTTACCCTTGATGGCAACAATACAATACGTGCCTCGCCACCCCTACTATGTCACAGGGTGAGGACACCGCAAGATTGAACCCAAAACTAAGCACCTCTCCCATTGCAAGAAGAACCAACCTAGTTGGCCAAACCAAACCGATAATTCGAAGAGAAATACAAAGATATTTAATCATGTATAAAAGAGTTCAGAAAAGACTCAAATAATATTCATAGATAATCTGATCATAAATCCATAATTCATCGGATCTCGACAAACACACCGCAAAAGAATATTACATCGGATAGAACTCCAAGAACATCGAGGAGAACATTGTATTGAAGATCAAAGAGAGAGAAGAAGCCATCTAGCTACTAGCTATGGACCCTTAGGTCTGTGGTAAACTACTCACACTTCATCGGAAGGGCAGCAAGGTTGATGTAGAGGCCCTCCGTGATCGAACCCCCCTCCGGCAGGGTGCCGGAAAAGGTCCCAAGATGGGATCTCACGGGAACAGAGGCTTGTGGTGGCGGAAAAGTATTTTGGGGGACGCTTCTGGTGGTTTGGGAATATTTGAGAATTTATAGAGCAAGAATTAGGGTTAGGGGACCCCCGAGGGGCCCACAAGCCCTCAGGGCACCCCCCCGGGCGCGCCTAGCAGGCTTGTGGCCTTCTCGGTCATCTTCTGCCTTTGATAACCCGCAAGTATAGGGGATCGCAACAGTTTTTGAGGGTAGAGTATTCAACCCAAATTTATTGATTCGACACAAGGGGAGCCAAAGAATATTCACGAGTATTAGCAGCTGAGTTGTCAATTCAACCACACATGAAAGACTTAATATCTGTAGCAAAGTATTTAATAGCAAAGTAGTATGGAAGTAATGGTAACGGTGGCAAAAGTAACAGTAGCAGTTTTGTAGTGATTGTAATGACAGTAGCAACGAAAGTAACATAGCAAAGATCAATATGTGAAAAGCTCGTAGGCATCGGATCGGCAATGATAATTGTGTTGGATAATATTCATCATGTAGCAGTCATAACCTAGGGTGACACAGAATTAGCTCCAATTCATCAATATAATGTAGGCATGTATTCCATATATAGTCATACGTGCTTATGGAAAAGAGCTTGCATGACATCTTTTGTCCTACCCTCCCGTGGCAGTGGGGTCCTGATGGAAACTAAGGGATATTAAGGCCTCCTTTTAATATAGAACCGGACCAAAGCATTAGCACTTAGTGAATACATGAACTCCTCAAACTACGGTAATCACCGGAAAGAATCCCAATTATTGTCACCTTGGGGTATGCGGATCATAACTCGTAATAGGTGTCTACAACTTGCAAGATAGGATCAAGAACACACATATATTCATGAAAACATAATAGGTTCAGATCTGAAATCATGGCACTCGAGCCCTAGTGACAAGCATTAAGCATAGCAAAGTCATAGCAACATCAATCTCAGAACATAGTGGATACTAGGGATCAAACCCTAACAAAACTAACTCGATTACATGATAAATCCTATCCAACCCATCACCGTCCAACAAGCCTATGATGGAATTACTCACTCCCGGCGGTGAGCATCATGAAATTGGTGATGGAGGAAGGTTGATGATGATGACGGCGACGAATCCCCCTCTTCGGAGCCCAAAACAGACTCCAGATCTACCCTCCCGATGAAGAACAACAGGTGGCGGTGGCTTCGTATCGTAAAACGCAATGAATCCTTCTCTCTGATTTTTTTCCTCCCTGAATAGGGCTATATAGAGTTGGAGTTGAGGTTGGAGGAGGTCCAGGGGGCCCACAAGCCCTCTAGGCGCGCCTCAGGGGGGCGCCCCCCAGGCTTGTGGCCTCTGGGTGGACCCCCTATGGTTAATTTTTGTGCCAGTATTTTTTATATATTCCAAAAATATTCTCCGTAAATTTTCAAGTCAATCCGAGAACTTTTATTTCTGCACAAAAATAACACCATGGCAATTCTGCTGAAAACAGCGTCAGCCCGGGTTAGTTCCATTCAAATCATGCAAATTGGAGTCCAAAACAAGGGCAAAAGAGTTTGGAAAAGTAGATACGATGGAGACGTATCAACTCCCCCAAGCTTAACCCATTGCTTGTCCTCAAGCAATTTAGTTGACAAATTGAAAGTGACAAAGAAAAACTTTTACAAACTCTGTTTGATCTTATTGTTGCAAATATGTATAGCCAGTATTCAGGTTTTCAGCAAAGATTATGAACTAACATATTTACAATAACATTTAGGTCTCACATTTACTCATATCAATAGCATAAGCAGCTAGCGAGCAATAATAATAAATCTCGGATCACAACACTTTTTCAAAACAATCATGGTATAATATGACAAAATGGTATCTCGCTAGCCCTTTCTGAGACCGCAAAACATAAATGCAGAGCACCCCTGAAGATCAAGGACTAACTAGACATTATAATTCATGGCAAAAGAGATCCAGTCACACTCAGACTCAACATCAATTAATAACAAAGCATACAAATGACAGTGGTGCTCTCCAATTGGTGCTTTTTATAAGAGGATGATGACTCAACAATAAAAGTAAATAGATAGGCCCTTCGCATAGGGAAGCAGGGATTTGCAGAGGTGCCAGAGCTCAGAGCTTTCAAAACAGAGATAAATATAATTTTGAGCGGTATGCTTTCATTGTCAACATAACAACCAAGAGATCTCACTATCTTCCATTCTAGATACATTATAGGCGGTTCCCAAATAGAATGGCAAAGTTTTACTCCCCCTCCACCAACAATCACACTCCACGGCTAGCCGAATTCACGGGTGCCGTCCATACCAACAACAGTCCTGGGGGAGTTTCGTTTTATGATTATATTTTGATTTGATTTCGAGCATGGAACTGGGCATCCCAATTACCAGGCACTTTCTCGTGAATGACAAGTGAATAAACACTCATCGTGAGAATAACCCACCTATCATGGAAGATACTGACAGCCCCCAGTCGCTACATGAGCGATTCGGGCATACAAAACAGATTATTATTTGAAGGTTTAGAGTTTGGCACATGCAAATTTACTTGGAACGGCAGGTAAATACCGCATATAGGTAGGTATGGTGGACTCATATGGAACAAGTTTGGGTTTAAGGAAGTGGATGCACAAGCAGTATTCCCGCTTAGTACAAGTGAAGGCTAGCAAAAGATTGAGGAGCGACCAACTAGAGAGCGACAATGGTCATAAACATGCATTGAGATTAACCAACATTGAGTGCAAGTATGAGTAGGATATAAATCACCATGAACATAAATATCGTGGAGGCTATGTTGATTTTGATTCAACTACATGCGTGAACATGTGCCAAGTCAAGCCACTTAAATCATTCAAAGGAGGATACTATCCTATCATACTACATCATAACCATTTTAAATTGCATGTTGGCACACAAGACAAACCATTATCCACTCCTAGCTAATTAAGCATGGCATGAGTAACTATAATCTCTAATTGTCATTGCAAACATGTTTCATTCATAATAGGCTGAATCAGGAACGATGAGCTAATCATATTTACAAAAACAAAATAGGTCGAGTTCGTACCAGCTTTTCTCCATCCCAATCATTCCATCATATATCGTCATTATTGCCTTTCACTTGCACGACCGAATGGTGTGAATAATAATAAGAGTGCACGTGCATTGGACTAAGCTGGAATCTGCAAACATTTATTCAAAGGAGAAGATGATGTAATATGGGCTCTTTGTTAGATCAACAATAATGCATATGAGAGCCACTCAACATTTTCATCGTGGTCTTCTCCTTACGACGCAAAGAAAAGAAAAGAATTTCAAAGAAACACACTGAAATATTTTTAGAGTTTTTGTTTTTCTGAAGAAAGTAAAACGAAAACAAGAAAAACTATTTACACGGGAAAGCTCCCAACAAGCAAAAGAAGAACGAGAAATATTTTGGGGTTTTATTTTAATACTACTACTAAATAAACTAGAAAGAAACTAAAAAGAAGCGAGAACTAATTTTTTGGATTTTCTCAAAGTTTTTCAAACACACAAGTAGAAAGCGAGAAAAATAAACTAACATGGATAATACAATGAAAAAGTATGAACACCGACAACTGAAATGAGTGTGTGAACATGAATGTAATGTCGATGAGAAATACGTACTCCCCCAAGCTTAGTCTTTTGGCCTAAGTTGGTCTAGGGCCATGGCTGGCCATGGTAAAATCCAGGGTTGTAGTTGGGGTTGTACTCGATTGCAGCTGCCACCGCCTGGCGAGCTGCCTCATGGAGGCGAGAGGTCTCCCTCACTCTCTCATACTCGGCCACCTCCTCTCTGGTTATAAAGTATCTTCGTTTTACCTGAGAGTCAAAGAAAGCAGAAACGGGAAGGGTAATATGGACAGCGCGCTGCCTGTCAAAGATTAGTCTGTACTGAAAAGGTAACTCGCCCCTCTCAAGAAACTGGTAACGTTCCATAGCATCATAATCAAGGTAAGCACGTGGTAAAGGAACATCATTTTCTTTAATTGGAACCCCAAGATACTGAACTAAACGAGTGGCATAAATTCCATTAAAGAAATCTCCATCTTGAGCATTATTATGTAATCAACGTGCAATGATAGCCCCTAAAGGTGGCGCTCCTAAGAACAATGAGGTCGGAGGCGCAAAGGTGGCTATGATCATGTTTCCCATTAATGCATCTACCTATGAAGAGAGCAAAGTAATGTAAAGCAGGAAAGTGAATGCTCCCTATTGTAGCTTGTGTTATGGTTCTGGTTTCTCCTACAGTGATGCTAGCAAGGAACTCAGAAGAGTCAGATATACGTGGTTCAGTACAAATGCCCCATCGTAGAATTTTGCAAGCATCATTAAAATCTTCTAGGTCCATAGTGGATTTATCATAGAGATCAAATAAAACATAATGCGTATTGCGCTGGACAGAATACTTAAATCTCCTCACAAAGGAATCGGTAAGGTTGTAGTACTGAGGGAATTTATCTGACACGAAGTTAGTTAGCTCGGCGTTATGCATGTACGCATAGAATTCATCCTTGAAACCGGCACGGGTCATGAAATGATCTGACGGCCATTCACAAGGTTGTACTGTAGCCTCCCTTGGTGGTTCGAGATCTGGATCACGTATCGCAGGCCATGGGGATTTCTTCTGTGAGGAACCACCTTGGAACACTTTCCTCAACATTTTCTTTCTCTGAAAAATTTCTGAAATTTTTAGTGACTCAAAATAAAAGTGAACCAAACTCAACAAGATTGATAGCAACTACTCCCTCAAGTGCCTAGAGGCTATATCATGCAACAAAACTACTTTGGACCATATAAATTTGACATGCAAGCTTAAGAACAAGGTCACCACAGCAGCAAAAAATTGCAATATATAAAGCACTAGAACAAAAACTAATTGGACCATTGGAGGAGTCACATACCGATGAACAATCCCCCGAAACAGTTTCAGAAATGGAGTTTCAAGCAAGGAGATCGAAAATGGCAGCAAAATGAGCAAGAACACGGGTTTGAGCAATGGTGGAATTTTTTCTGGAGGAAGACGAAGTGGATGGGTGCCGAAATAAGTGAGGGGGGCCCACGTGGGACCCACAAGACCTGTAGGCACGCCTAGGGGGTGGGCGTGCCCTGTGGGCTTGTGGCCCACTGGTGCACCTCCTGAGGTGTTTTCAGTGCCAAAAATTCTTAAATATTCTAGAAAAAAACATACTAAATTTTCAGGGCATTTGGAGAACTTTTATTTTCTTGTCATTTTTTTATTGCACGGATAATTCAAAAAACAGACAAATAATAGTATTTTTGCTTTATTTACTCTAAATAACAAAAAGTAGAGAGTGGGTATAGAGAGTTGTGTTTACTAGGTTCATCCATCTCATGCCCGTCAAAAGGAATCCATTAACAAGGTTGATCAAGTCTTACTAACAAACTTCTTCCGAATGACATGAAATCGGAGAACCTTCGTATAACACTAAGTTACCTCAACGGGGATATGCATGTCCCCAACAATAAGAATATCATATTTCTTTTTGACAGTAGGAAGTGGAAATTCAAAACCTCCAATAGTAATTGTTGAAATTTTTCCAATAGAATTAATACTATTCACTTGGGGTTGTTTCTTCAGAAAGTGTACCGTATGCTCATTACCATTAACATGAAAAGTGGCATTGCCCTTGTTGCAATCAATAACAGCCCTTGCAGTATTCAAAAAGGGTCTACCAAGGATGATCGACATACTGTCGTCCTCGGGTATATCAAGAATAACAAAGTCCGTTAAAATAGTAACATTTGCAACTACGACGGGCACATCCTCACAAATACTGATGGGTATAGCAGTTGATTTATTAGCCATTTGCAGAGAGATTTCAGTGGGTGTCAACTTATTCAAGACAAGTCTACGGTATAAAGAGAAAGGCATAACACTAACACCGGCTCCCAAATCACATAAAGCAGTTTTAACATAGTTTCTTTTAATGGAGCATGGTATAGTTGGTATCCCTGGATCTCCTAGTTTCTTTGGTATTCACCTTTAAATGTATAATTAGCAAGCATGGTGGAAATTTCAACTTCCTGTATCTTCCTTTTATGAGTAACAATATCTTTCATATACTTAGCATATGGAGACATTTTCAGAATATCAGTCAAACGCATACGCAAAAGGACAGGTCTAAGCATTTCAACAAAACGCTCAAAGTCCTCATCATCCTTTTTCTTGGACGGTTTAGGAGGAAAGGCATGGGTTTTTGAACCCACGGTTCTCTTTCTTTACCATGTTTCCTAGCAATGAAGTCTCTTTTATCATATCTTTTATTCTTAGGTTGTGGGTTATCAAGATCAATAGCAGGTTCTATCTCCACATCATTATCATTACTAGATTGAGCATCATCATTATCATTTTTACTAGGTTCATGTTCATCACCTGATTGTGTCTCAGCATCACAAATAGCGATATCATTTGGATTCTCAGGTGTGTCTACAACAGGTTCACTAGAAGCATGCAAAGTCCTATTATTATTCTTTTTATTTCTAGAGGGGCTAGGTGCATCAGTATTAATTCTCTGAGAGTCTTGTTCTACTCTCTTAGGATGGCCCTCATGATACAAAGATTCCTGAGTCATTTTACCTCCTCTAGTCATAACTCTAACAGCATTATCATTGTTCTTATTATTCATCTCATTCAACAAATCATTTTGTGCCTTGAGAACTTGTTCTACTTGAGTTTTTACCATGGAAGCATGTTTACTAATAATCTTGAGATCATTAATAGTTCTACACATATAGTCACCCAAGCAGTCAAGCATATAAGCATTATGTTTCAATTGTCAACTAACATAAGCATTGAAGTTTCCTTGTTTAACAATGAAGTTATCAAATTCATCCAAGCATTGACTAGCATACTTATTATAAGGAATATCCCCTTCATCAAATCTATAGAGAGAATTTACCTCTACTACCTATGTCGGGTTATCAAGACCATGTATTTCTTCAATAGGTGGTAAATTCTTAACATCTTCGGCTTTAATACCTTTTCTTTCATAGATTTCTTTGCCTCTTGCATATCTTCAGGACTGAGAAATAGAATACCTCTTTTCTTTGGAGTTGGCCTAGGAGGTGGTTCGGGAAGTGTCCAATCATTATCATTACTCAATATATTATTCAAGTGGTTCAACAGTTCGTTCCCTGAAAACACAACCAGCACAACTATCTAGGTGGTCCCTAGAAGCATCGGTTTGTCCATTATAAAAGATATCAAGTATTTCATTTTTCTTGAGAGGATGATCAAGCAAAGCATTAAGTAACTGGAGAAGCCTCCCCCAAGCTTGTAGGAGACTCTCTTCTTCAATTTGCACAAAGTTAAATATTTCCTGTAAAGCAGCTTGTTTCTTATGAGCAGGAAAATATTTTTCAGAGAAGTAATATATCATATCCTGGGGACTACGCACACAACCAGGAGCAAGAGAATTAAACCATAACTTAGCATCACCCTTTAACGAGAAAGGAAACAACTTAAGAATATAGTAGTAGCAAATTTTTTCCTCATGAGCAAATAGGGTGGCTATATCATTCAATTTAGTAAGATGTGCCACAGCAGTTTTAGATTCATAAATATGGAAAGGATCATATTCAACCAAAGTAATTAACTCAGGATCGACAGAGAATTCATAATCCTTACCAGTAACAAAGATAGGTGAAGTAGCAAACTTAGGATCATATTGCATTCTAGCATTAAAAGATTTTTCTTTCCATTTGCATAGTAATTTCTTAAGATCATCTCTATCCTTACAAGAAAGAAAGTCCCTAGCTACCTCTCCATCCAAAACATAACCCTTAGGTATAACAGGCAATTCATATCTAGGAGAGCTAGGTCTAGCAGGTGTTTCAAAGTGTTCAGTTTCAATAATTTCATCAGTTTCAGAGATATCATCAGTTTTAGGATTCTCAATATCTTTAGC
The DNA here is from genome assembly GCA_036873465.1 of Thinopyrum obtusiflorum. Lineage (NCBI taxonomy): Eukaryota > Viridiplantae > Streptophyta > Magnoliopsida > Poales > Poaceae > Thinopyrum > Thinopyrum obtusiflorum. The sequence goes on from JAAAWM010012231.1 coordinate 178,273, forward strand.
TCTAGCAAGTTGTTCATCAAGAAATTCACCTAGTGGCACAGTATTATCAAGCAAAGCAGTAGTATCATCATAAGCATCATGCATAGTAGAATTAGCATCATCAATTACTAGCGACATATCAGAATGAATAGCAGGTGTAGGTGTCGCAAGCTTACTCAAAACAGAAGGTAAATCAAGTGCAGAGCTAGATGGCAGTTCCTTACCTCCCCTCGTAGTAGAGGGAAAAATCTTGGTTCTGGTATCTTTCAGATTCCTCATAGTGATCAACAGATATAAATCCCAAGTGACTCAAAGAATAGAGCTATGGTCCCCGGCAACGGCGCCAGAAAAAGGTCTTGATAACCCACAAGTATAGGGGATCGCAACAGTTTTTGAGGGTGGAGTATTCAACCCAAATTTATTGATTCGACACAAGGGGAGCCAAAGAATATTCACGAGTATTAGCAGCTGAGTTGTCAATTCAACCACACCTGAAAGACTTAATATCTGTAGCAAAGTATTTAATAGCAAACTAGTATGGAAGTAACGGTAATGGTGGCAAAAGTAACAGTAGCAGTTTTGTAGTGATTGTAACGGCAGTAGCAATGAAAGTAACTTAGCAAAGATAAATATGTGAAAAGCTCATAGGCATCGGATTGGCAATGATAATTGTGTTGGATAATATTCATCATGTAGCAGTCATAACCTAGGGTGACACAGAACTAGCTCCAATTCATCAATATAATGTAGGCATGTATTCCATATATAGTCATACGTGCTTATGGAAAAGAACTTACATGACATCTTTTGTCCTAGCCTCCCGTGGCAGCGGGGTCCTAATGGAAACTAAGGGATATTAAGGCCTCCTTTTAATAGAGAACCGGACCAAAGCATTAGCACTTAGTGAATACATGAACTCCTCAAACTACGGTAATCACCGGAAAGAATCCCAATTATTGTCACCTTGGGGTATGCGGATCATAACTCGTAATAGGTGTCTACAACTTGCAAGATAGGATCAAGAACACACATATATTCATGAAAACATAATAGGTTCAGATCTGAAATCATGGCACTCGGGCCCTAGTGACAAGCATTAAGCATAGCAAAGTCATAGCAACATCAATCTCAGAACATAGTGGATACTAGGGATCAAACCCTAACAAAACTAACTCGATTACATGATAAATCCTATCCAACCCATCATCGTCCAGCAAGCCTACGATGGAATTACTCACTCCCGGTGGTGAGCATCATGAAATTGGTGATGGAGGAAGGTTGTTGATGATGATGGCGACAAATCCCCCTCTCCGGAGCCCAAAACAGACTCCAGATCTGCCCTCCCGATGAAGAACAGGAGGTGGCAGCGTATACGTATCGTAAAACATGATGAATCCTTCTCTCTAATTTTTTTTCTCCCTGAATAGGGTTATATAGAGTTGGATTTGAGGTCGGAGGAGGTCCAGGGGGCCCACAAGCCCTCTAGGCGCGCCCCCCATGCTTGTGGCCTCTGGGTGGACCCCCTCTGGTTAATTCTTGCGCCAGTATTTTTTATATATTCCAAAAATATTCTCCGTAAATTTTTAGGTCAATCCGAGAACTTTTATTTCTGCAGAAAAATAACACCATGGCAATTCTGCTGAAAACAGCGTTAGTCCGGGTTAGTTCCATTCAAATCATGCAAATTAGAGTCCAAAACAAGGGCAAAATAGTTTGGAAAATTAGATACGATGGAGACGTATCATCCTTCCTCTCCAAGCTCCGTGGATGTCTTCGGGTCCAAGAAAAATCATCGTAAAGTTTTATTCCGTTTGGACTCCGTTTGATATTCCTTTTCTGTAAAACTCAAAAACAAGGAAAAAACAGAAACTGGCACTGGGCTCTAGGTTAATAGGTTAGTCCCAAAAATAATATAAAATAGCATATTAATGCATATAAAACATCCAAAATAGATAATATAATAGCATGGAATACTCAAAAATTATAGATACGTTGGAGACGTATCAAGCATCCCCAAGCTTAATTCCTACTCGTCCTCGAGTAGGTAAATGATAAAAATAGAATTTTTGATGTGGAATGCTACCTAACATATTTATCCATGTAATCTTATTTATTGTGGCATGAATATTCATATCCATAAGATTCAAAACAAAAGTTTAATATTGACATAAAGACAATAATACTTCAAGCATACTAATAAAGCAATCGTGTCTTCTCAAAATAACATGGCCAAAGAAAGTTATCCCTATAAAATCATATAGTCTGGCTATGCTCCATCTTCATCACACAAAGTATTTTATCATGCACAACCCCGATGACAAGCCAAGCAATTGTTTCATACTTTTGATGATCTCAAACTTTTTCAACTTCCACGCAATACATGAGCGTGAGCCATGGATATAGCACTATAGGTGGAATAGAATATGGTGGTTGTGGAGAAGACAAAAAGAAGGAGAAAGTATCACATCAACTAGGCGTATTAACGGGCTATGGAGATGCCCATCAATAGATATCAATGTGAGTGAGTAGGGATTGCCATGCAACGGATGCACTACAGCTATAAGTGTATGAAAGCTCAAAAAGAAACTAAGTGGGTGTGCATCCAACTCGCTTGCTCACGAAGACCTAGGGCAATTTGAGGAAGCCCATCATTGGAATATACAAGCCAAGTCCTATAATGAAAAATTCTCACTAGTATATGAAAGTGACAAAATAGGAGACTCTCTATCATGAAGATCATGGTGCTACTTTGAAGCACAAGTGTGGAAAAAGGATAGTAACATTGTCCCTTCTCTCTTTTCTCTTATTTTTTCTTTTTTTTTCTTTTTTTTGTTTGGGCTTCTTTTGGCCTCTTTTTATTTTTTGTAATGTCCGGAGACTCATCCCAACTTGTGAGGGAATCATAGCTTCCATCATCCTTTCCTCACATGGAACAATGCTCTAATAATGATGATCATCACACTTTTATTTACTTCCAACTGAAGAATTATAACTAGATACTAGAACAAAATATGACTCTATATGAATGCCTCCGGCAGTGTACCGGGATGTGCAATGATCAAGAGTGACATGTATAAAAAATATGAACGGTGGCCTTGCCACAAATACTATGCCAACTACATGATCATGCAAAGCAATATGCACTACTGCAGGATGCTGCTAACGCGACACTACGATCATAGACCCTTTGACGAAACTGTGTGCGATGCATTAATCGCAAAAGGTGATGTAAAAAACCGTCAAAAAAGATGCAAAATGTTTGCGATGGCGGATACATCAAACACGGTTCAGATTTTCGTTGCATGTGAGATGTTGGGCATACGGTTCGGTCCAATAAACTGTTTACGATGAGGCAGAAGAACAGAAATGGGCAGCCAGATGAAGGTGTGTGCGATATACGGCACACAGTTCACTCGGATGAACTATTTGTGATTAGGCAACACAAAAGAAATGGTCAGCCAGGTGAAGGTGTGTGCGATATACGGCATACAGTTCACTCGAATGAACTGTTTGCATTGAGCCAAGAGAACAAAAACGGTTCAACTTAACAAGATGTGTGTGATACGCGGCAAACAGGTCTGTAATCGGAAATGTGTGGGAAGACCGATAACAACATAGACGATTCATGTTAACAAGCCGTGTGTGTTGTGAGCAAACGATTGCTGGTATACAATTGTCAGTGATTGCTGAAATCATCACCGACAGGTTCCATTGTTTAGTCTGTGTGCAATGTGATTTGCTCTGTCCGCACAACATCTACGCTCTGTCTACAGAGCATCAACATATATACTTAAAAAGACAACATTGCATAACCAAATTAAGCATACAATTACACAAGTGACTACACACATGACATTTCCACACACCAAAGTAAGCAATTACATGCATACTAAAGTAGGCGAAACGAGGATCTAATCATCTACTTCTTGTTGCGACGACGCTTGCCATTACTCTGCTTCTAGCTGGATCCCTGGCCGTTTTGGGGAAGGAGGCACTTCCTCATGTCAATGATTCGCCTGTACATCTCGTAGCTCGTGTACGCCTCCTTGGCTGCGTACACGACGTGAGCTTTGTCGAGCTTCTCCATCCAGGTCGAGTGCCAGGCACGCTTGTCCTTGTTGCAAGAATCCTTCATGTCTATGTAGTAGGGATCAATGATGGCCTCGGCGAGGTGAACCAGTGAGTCCTTCTCAAGCTCGTTGCTGCCCCAGATCTTGTATTGGCCCTGGATGTCGACAAGATTCTGGCAGGAGATGCCCGAATTCTTGAGCACCTTTACATCATTGGTGATGTCCACTGTAGCGAACATGTAGTGGGGGCTGTTGACAAACCTGGCAAAACACTCGCAAGGCCTTGTGGCAAGGCAGTAGCGGTAGACGAGGACGTGATTGCGCATGCACATCTGGGCAACGGCAACCTTGGGACGAGACCTGGCACGAGCGCGGGTGTACTCGAGGTCAAACCCGATCACCTTGTACTTCTCCTCAGCAAGCAACAGCTCCATGATGTGGATGGAGTGCTCCACCCAGACCGGGTTGTTGGTGTACACCACTGAAAGCTCTGTGAACCTTCTGTGGGTGTCCACCATGGCATGCATGGTGAACTGCTGCTCGTCGTCGATAGCCGCTCGGAGCGCCATTGGAGCCGCGTAGGATACCCTCTAAGAATTTATCGTGGTGGGTGTGCTTCTTGCAATGGTGGGGCGCGATCGAAAGGTTGAAGAGACACAAGGATTAAATGGCCGTTGTAATAAATGGGGGCCGACCGGCCTGTAATCATCACATCATGTCACTGCGTTCATAGCGGAGGATTCCAGTGCACGCTTGACAACACCGCACACATTTTGTTTGACCACGCGTGGGCTCGAAGAGGCGCCAAATGTATCGTCGGTGAGCCTGTTCCCGCGCTACCCCGCAGTTAACCGCGCAAGCTTCCCGCCCGGCTAGTTTGGCCACGCGTCGGCTAGAAGAGGGACAAATCGTGGGCGTTTATTGGCAAAAAGCTTTGTAAAAATGAAGTGTGTGGAATGACTTCGGTCATAAGTTTACCCATGGGTGATGAAGTCAAAGTTACACAGAAGGGTGATGATGGACACTCGAGTGCGATAATTAATTATGCGCTCTACAGGGCACACGGTTGAAGAAACCAACTGTGTGCAATAATGTCAAAGATCGCAGTCGAGTTAGCTATACAGATGGTGTGCTATGAGATCCACAAGGTAAACACGTTCGAGAATGGTTAATAAAATCTAGGGATAATTGGTTTTATACCCTTAGTTGTGTCCCCCTCGTCAGGATTGCCCCTAGTTTATGAAAACACGTGGTCTTGGCCAACCCACTTTGGCGTCTTGTGCTTTTGCCCTTTGACCGTTTGGCCGTCACTTTGAAAACATCATAACTAATTCATACTAAATCAAAAAAAAAATGCAAATAAGATACCAAAATGTTTGGAAAAACATCACCTGTATGTCAATGTCACTTGCATTCATGACAAAAGTGTTGGTAAGTGCCCATATGAGTTTTAGCTCTTATGATACCACTATGAACAGTAAAATCTAAAAAAATTCAAAAAATTCAAAAGAAAAGTTGGTGGCAAAGAATGACAAATGTTTTAAGTGCTTGCCAAGTTTCATCAGGGAAGTGACTTCCATGAATGTCATTCCCTGATGAAACTTGGCAAGCACTTAAAACATTTATCATTCTTTTCCACCAACTTTTTTTTTGATTTTTTTAGATTTTACTATTCATGGTGGTATCATAAGAGCTAAAACTTAGATGGGCACTTACCAACACTTTTGTCATGAATGCAAGTGACATTGACATACAGATGATGTTTTTCCGAACATTTTGGTATCTTATTTGCATTTTTCTGATTTAGTATGAATTAGTTATGATATTTTCAAAGTGACGGTCAAACGGTCAAAGGGCAAAAGCACAAGACGCCAAAGTGGGTTGGGCAGGACCACGTGTTTTCAGAAACTAGGGGCAATCCTGACAAGGGGGACACAACTAAGGGTATAAAACCAATTATCCCTAAAATCTAAGTACATTGCATATTAAGGTTAAAATAGTGCTACCAATATACGAGTCTCATACGATGCCATTTCAACGATTGTACCACAAAAGCTCAAAATATTACAAGGTTCAAATTCCAAAGTTATATGGCTCAAATTCGAAGATTACAAGGTTCAAACTGATATTAGAAATGAAATTCAGCTCATCAGCTGCAAACGCTAGAGCTGATCCGCTGAACATGGATATAAGAGAGGTTCAAACTAATATTACCACTTGTAAGGCTGGTTTTGAAACCTCATAATTTTTGCCAATGGGTCAGCCACTGAGAAGTCATGTATGAGGTTGACATGATGACTTCCGATTACTCTGTCATCTGAAGTTCCAAAATGAAATTCAGCATTTTCGGAGCCTATTCCATTCTGCCGCAGCCGCCGACGCTGATCAACAAACCATTCATTTTTTCGAAATAAATGTAGGGCAAACCTCATTACCTTCAGCACCCTTGCTCTGACAACAAAGAACCTGGCGAATATAATCTCTGGTAAGGTCCCTCGGTAGGACTTCAAAGTAATTTCTGAGAGATGCAGATCTAGGCATTCGATGTGATTGTTACATCATATCACATTATCCACCACCGGGCCTAATCTTATCTGCAAAAGAAGAAAACGTGTTAGTGCCTACATACAGTTTTGAACACTACTACAGGCCTATTTGGTTTGCAGGATTTGTAAAATGCACTAACATGCCATCTTTGATCCGACATGATTAACATGGGCATTTGATTACAATCTAGAAAAATGTAGCCTTCTTCACAAGAGGTTGGAGTGGATAAAAAGTTCCCTAAGAAAAGTAGTACAGATGAATCCAAAGGAGAAATTCTTATGGATTGTAACCATATGAATCAAGCAACCAATATGGGGGGAAAACATGTATGTACTGAAATCCTCCAAAAATCCTTCAGAAATCATAGTACATTGTCATTGTAAAGTTGGAAAAAGGTGTCACAAATTGAACTCCCTTATGGTTAACATTTAACAGGAAAGAAACATCACCTCGATATATAGCTTCTCCAGGCATGGAAAGCATCTCAGGAAACTGACAACTTGGTCCAGGTTGGGGCCGATAGATTCTAGTGCCAAGACCTTCATTGTGCGCAATTTCGGGATCAAGTTTGTTGGAATCATTTTCTGGATGACAGATGAACATACATCTTGAAAATTAGAAATAATGTTAATTTCTAGAAGGAGAGGTAGAAGGCAGCTGTCGTACCTGAACGGGTGTGGATCCAATAACAAGTTCGGAGTATTTGTCAGACGAGTAGCCCACCACTATCAATTTCGGCGCAGAAATGATATTGATTCTTGTTGGACCTTCTTGATCAACTACAAGTAATCTCTCAAGTGAAGGGGTGTCCTCAATGACCATACCGTGGTACACATCTTGTGATGTCTTCTTGCAGCACCAGCAACACACATAAATAGTCCGGAGAGTCATGGAGGTGAAGTGGAAGCTACTCAACCCATTGATCGCCTGAAGACAAGGGTACTCGAGTGCAATACAGCCACGGAGCAGGCACTCCATGTCACCGTTTGGGAGGCAGACGGCGACGAGCTTGAGGTGCTTCAGTCGTGGTAGAATAAGAGCGGGCGCATCATTAAGGGGGGTGGCAGTTCCTGAACTTGGCGATGCACAGCGTGGGTGCGAGGCAGAGCGCAGACGTTGGCAGCGAGCACATATGCCCATCATCAAAAGTGAGCTCCTCGAGCAGATCTAGGGCAGGGGATCAGAACCAGTCGTCAAGCTTGGCTTGGTCCTTGCCGTTGGAACGGAACTTGCCCATGCTAAGGCCTCTGGTTGGGCCAGGGTGACTGCCGAGGATCTGGGAGAACGCATCCAAGCTTTTGCGATAGCCATGGTAGAGCTCGTGGGTGTCGATGAGGTGGAGAGGAGTGGAGTTCCATAGGGGGCGCCACCACCGGGAAAGGACGGTTGTCCGCGCCCCATATTTGATTGGGAGGAGGGAGATGATGACTGTCAACATATCATCGGGGAGGCTGCTGATGAAGTCTAGGCTTGCTGGAGTCGCTTGCGGTTCTTGCTTGACCCGCTTCCGCTTGTTGGTAGCCCTGTTCTCCACCTCCGGAGTCTCCTCATCAGCGGTGCTTTCTGATAGAAGTGGGAGTACAGGGAATATTTAGTTAAAACAGGGCAACAAAAAAGTGTATTGGTAACTAGAAGTTAGTAGGTAGGAATAGAGTAAGAAAATGGAATAACAATTGGTTGCTTAAATACTACACAATTCCTTTGATATTGCTGGGTAAGTCAACATGCGGATACTTGAAAAGAACGCTTACTTCGAACAAAGTCTGGACGGATGATATCGTCGGGGAAGTTAGCATATATCTCATGACCAGGCTCTTTTATGTGCAGTGCAATTTTAGTGCCAGCTTTCAGTACATAAAACTTAGAAATTTCTGTCCAAAGGCCCTTGGCAAAATAGGAGTGACCACATTCATCAAGTCTTACAGAAGCAACGATTGTAAATCCATGGTTTGTGTTCAGTATGACATCCCTGCAGTCTTGATTTATGTAAAGGGAAAGATCGTGTACTACAGATTCTGTTGCATAGCAAGGGACACGCTGCAGAAAATGGTAGGATTGTTAAAGAATATGCTAACATGCAAATATGGGCGAAATTGAAAGAACTGCACAGCAGTGGAAATCAAAGGATAAAAATCTATAATTAAACACATAGGGTAACCATGATGTCATGGAAATATGAGAGTAATTGAAAGAACAATACATCATTAATTTGCCTAATATAGAAAGAAGAGGAAAAAAATCCCTTTTGACGTATATGCTGCATGTGGCACCTTTTATCCAAATGCAGCAATATATAGTATATGTTCAGGAAAGTAGGCCATGCCAACCGATTTAGGGTGAGTTTGAACTTACCGCGCGCATCCTCAAGTCATCTGGTATGGTGAGATGGAACTCCATGGATGTCTAGCTGAGGCCACAAAGTCCTGATGTGTCTGTGCACTCCACACTCTATGAATGAAAGAAAATCCTCAAATCAGCTCAAATAAAAATGAATTCAGGGTGATTTCGACCGGGTGATTAAAGGAGGTAGATGAACTAGGATAAGAGATGAGATAATATCTCATTAAATTAGTTACCTTGTTGTCCATGAGAAAAAACCCTCAATGCGGTGGATTCCCCAACCGGACGGAGCTGGGTTGACCATGAGCAGCGTCGAGAAAGTCGATGGCGATAGGCGGCAGCAAGCGGAAGTGGCGAAATGCAGTGGGGTTTGCCAGCAGCCTGGCGGCAGCGACAGGTGTCGAGCTAAGTGGTTGTCGTGGCGATAGGTGGTGCCATGCATAGACGCGGAGGAGCTTGTGCAGGTGTGAATGGGGACCAGAGGGGGCGGGCGGGGTGAGGATTTTTGTGACGTGGGGATGCTGAGGGTTTTCTTTTTTCTTTTTTGAATTGGGTGGTGAGGGTTTTCTGTCCCACAAAGAGTTTCGGAGGCAACGGTTTGCTAGAGCAAACCGTGTGTGATTGACGTAACGGGGAAAATGAAAGTCATTGCACACGGTTCCAATTTTGGGAACCGTGTGTGATTGACGTACTACCTCCGTCCTGGTTTATTGGTCCCCTTTGTAATTTGTGCCAAATTTTGACCAAAGATTTAACTAACAAATGTTTATGCATGTCACTGAAAATTATATCATTGAACACTATGTTCAAATACGCATCCAACGATATAATTTTTGCTGACCTGCACTAACATTTTGTCAGTTAAATCTTTGGTCAAAATTTAACACAAATTACAAAGGGGACCGATAAAGCAGGATGGAGGTAGTTTCCATCAACCGAACTGATTGCATCCATATCCCACATTTAGACATAAGTAAACATAGATTAAACATACTCAGACATAGATAATAAGCGTACACAAGCATACTTCAACCATAAGTACATAGTTCAACCATCATTAAGCATACTCAAGCGTACATAGTTCGATCCCACATCTCATCTCATCTGCCGGCATGATCCTGAAGCTCTCGGTGTACGCGGCGTGCGCCACCCTGCGAGAATACTTCTGCTTGAAGGAGTCAACGGCTCGTCCCTTTGCATGCGCCAGAACACTTTGATACGCATCATGAAGCTTTTGGTTGCAAAATGGGCATCGATAGCCGTCGTCCCAGGTCCTAATACGCCTGTTATGCATTCCCGCATAAAGCTCCCTGAGGATTTGCCTCTTGTACCTCCTCTGGCCATCTTCATCCTCGCTGTCGACATCGTCAGACAGCACCTATACATATAGTAAAAAAATGTGGTGTCAAATTAATGTTTACAAACTAATCTCTAGCGAACATTTGGCAGTTGTCAAAATTTGGCATCAAATCAATGTTTACATGTCGTAAAGTAGGATTAGGAATTTATGGCTATTTTTTTATACATATCCAGATATTATGGTTCAATTTTTAAGCACAATCGTCTATGTACAGACCAATCTTGAAGAAAATAATGGCACAAACATATATGTAGGTCATTCAAAATCAATTGTCAAGATTTGGCTAGGAATTATTAGCACGAACACTAACCCTAGTCGGATTATTAGCAGAAATCATTTGCACAGATGAAACAACTAATCACTTATCACTTGTACCATTCAAACAATCAATACACTACACGGATCTAACGAAACTTACTCAGATTTCATGGATTGAGAGAACATAACCATAGGATTTCTATTCCAAAAAGGGGGAGGCAGGAGTAAGCAGAGAAACCCTAGGATGTATTTGACACATAAATGGGTATAGATGACTAACCGGTTGCCCGTCGTCGTCGGAGTCGTCGTCGCCCAAGTCGTCACTGGAGTCGGTGTGGACCTCCGACTCCGACTGTGGAAGCACGACGCCGTCGACGACGTCAGGGTGCAGCGATACCTCGCTGGCGGTGACGGCAACCTCTGTCTCCAACTCCACGCCGTGCTTTGGTGCTTCAGTAGCCCCGGCGTCGCCACTCCCTCCGATGGGGCGCTTCGACGGCATCTGTCGGTGTCAAAACCGGCAGACCTTGGGGTAGGGGGTTCCGAGCTGTGGATCTAGGATCGATGGTAACAGAGACGATGAACACGGTGTTTTACCCAGGTTCGGGCCCTCTCTATGGAGGTAAAACCCTACGTCCTGCTTTTGTTTATATTGATGAAGTATCAAGGTATAGAGTTGATCTACCTCGAGATCATATGTTGTGGTCTAAACCCAAGACGTATGATGAGTAATGTCATAATCTATCTATCAATGAGCCTGGCCTCGGCTTATATAATGTACCGGAGGCCTAGGATAACAAGAGTCCTAGTCGGCTACGTCGGTGGAGAGGAGTCCTTGTCTTGATCACCAAGTCTTGTGGAATCTTCCTCGTATATGTCATCGGCTGTCCCAACTGGCCCATTAGTGAACCGCCACGGGGGTCCTCGGCCCAACCCACTGGTCGGGAGGCAACATGGTGAGTACCCCCTAGTCCAGGACACCGTTAGTAGCCCCCTGAACCGATCTTCAAGTTGGGGACGCTCCTCGATTCTTCCAAACTGTTCTTCATCTTCGGTCGTCGGTCTTGAAAACTGGTTCAACAAATCTTCCCATCTCCGATCTTGAGGATCGCCGAGGTGTATCCGAAGAGTTCATACGTCGGGTATCCGAGGAGTCTTTTAAGTTATCGGCCTCTATCAGTGCCTTGTAAGTTTTTTACGCCACACCTGGGGTTTGAAGTGCTTCCCGTGCGACGATGCCCTCTTGCATCCGAGCTCTAATGCCGAACTAAATCCGAGGCGTCTTTTCACAGCCGAGCTCCAACACTATTCGGCATTCAAGGTATCCTCTTGTGTCCGAGCTCCAACACCGAACTGAATCCGAGGCGTCTTTTCACAGCCGAGCTCCAACACTATTCGGCATTCAAGGTATCCTCTTGCGTCCGAGCTCCAACGCCGAACTAAATCCGAGGTATCATAGATTATCTTGGCCTCTGAAAATTTGAATGAGTTCATCCGAGCTTAAATGCCGGAGTAGTCTTCTATGGAACAAGCCATTCGAATCCGAGCTTTATGTCGGACTGCTTCCAAGCTCCAACGCCGGACTGCATCTGAGTTCTAACGACAGTCAGCATCCGAGGTGTCATGACTACCTTGGTCTTTAAAAGATTGAACGAATTCAGCCGAGCTTAATGCCGGAAATGCCCTCTATGGAGCCAGCCACTGGCGCCCGAGCTTTATGCCGGACTGCTTCTGAGGTGGTGCACCACCCTGACTGCGGGCTGATTTTTTGTGAATGTTTTCAATTGGTGCAATTTATTCTCTGCCAAGATATATAGCCAGTAGCCCTCAAGGTGTGTGTCGGTCTAAAACCCGAGATGCACCTGAAGAATGGCATAAAACCGGTGATCCCAGTAGCCCCTGAGACTCGGGTCGATTCACAAAATCGGCCTGAGGATCAACTCCTAGCTCTGTAGCATACTTAGGAATAGAAATGTGGTGTGCATGTTCCTCAAGACTCAGGTTGGGTGCGGCCGACCATCCTGAGGATCATAATCTCCACGGGAACTATTTCGCACTTTGTAAACTATCTGCATTGAATCGTCGATGCAGTAGCCCCCGAGCCAATGGTCGGGTGGCAACACCAGATCAGGGGATCGATGTGCCCCTTTAATATTTGTAACTGAGAAGCGCGAAGCCCAGTAGCCCCCGAGCCTTAATGTGGGCACGGGTTGCCGAATTAAGGATCAATGTCCGGAGTATATCACAATTTATGTGTAATGATTCTATGTATCCAAGTACTTTACATCACTAATGCTCGGATCCGCATTGTACAAAACTTTGTTGACCGACCATCGGCTTCCACCTCTTCGGCCAACAGCCGAAGAGTGTTCGTCCTACTTTATAAAGCCTTTATAAGGGCAAAGATTTACGACAAACAAGGCAATCCGGCCATACGGTTTTATAAACAAAGGTACGCAGAGAGATATGTTATAAAACATCTTCTGGGAAAAATAGTTCTGTTACAGGTTCCTTTTCCCAGGCTGTCATGTTGATCATGATCATGAGACCTCACCTCCGATCAATGTGGGAGGAAAATATTGAGGATTTAGTTGGAAGAAAGTTCCCGAACTCTGTGGTCCATGATGAACCAGAATTTTTGCTTCCATCGTTGCCGACCAATTATATCCTTTAAGATGGCTAGCTTTCGGCTTCACCCAGTCTGAGGTACTAATCCGGATGACCCGGTAGTAACAATCACAGAGGTGCTCCCTTTACCGCCTAGCCGAACAATCGGGAACGTAGGGGTAAGCAGGATCATAATCTCCACGGGAACTATTTCGCACTTTGTAAACTATCTGCATTGAATCGTCGATGCAGTAGCCCCCGAGCCAATGGTCGGGTGGCAACACCAGATCAGGGGATCGATGTGCCCCTTTAATATTTGTAACTGAGAAGCGCGAAGCCCAGTAGCCCCCGAGCCTTAATGTGGGCACGGGTTGCCGAATTAAGGATCAATGTCCGGAGTATATCACAATTTATGTGTAATGATTCTATGTATCCAAGTACTTTACATCACTAATGCTCGGATCCGCATTGTACAAAACTTTGTTGACCGACCATCGGCTTCCACCTCTTCGGCCAACAGCCGAAGAGTGTTCGTCCTACTTTATAAAGCCTTTATAAGGGCAAAGATTTACGACAAACAAGGCAATCCGGCCATACGGTTTTATAAACAAAGGTACGCAGAGAGATATGTTATAAAACATCTTCTGGGAAAAATAGTTCTGTTACAGGTTCCTTTTCCCAGGCTGTCATGTTGATCATGATCATGAGACCTCACCTCCGATCAATGTGGGAGGAAAATATTGAGGATTTAGTTGGAAGAAAGTTCCCGAACTCTGTGGTCCATGATGAACCAGAATTTTTGCTTCCATCGTTGCCGACCAATTATATCCTTTAAGATGGCTAGCTTTCGGCTTCACCCAGTCTGAGGTACTAATCCGGATGACCCGGTAGTAACAATCACAGAGGTGCTCCCTTTACCGCCTAGCCGAACAATCGGGAACGTAGGGGTAAGCACAGGAGCCAGGCAACCCAGCTTGGCCAAAATCTTAAGTCAAATTGATGCATATTTATAGCTTTATTACGATAATTATGGAAGGCAGCGCTTGTATACTGAATACAAACACTGATGATATATGTTTATTTTGACTCCGTTGCGACCGTTTATCAGTTGAAAGTGGCCCATCGTCGGCTTCTACCCCTTTGTAGATACTACCCAGGGTGTTTCCACAGTAACCATACAACCCTTAGCCGACGTCTCGGTGCCCGGAGGCGGTTGTGTTAGCGGAAACAAGGCAATCAGATATGCGGGCTTTATAACTTTTACTTAGTCATAGGAGCTTTAAACTAGGGAAGCTAGCTACGAGCCCCCGGTTTGTGTTCGGCACCGACCGAAGTCTAGCCATTAACACTTCAGCCAATATTATGAAAGGCCCATCGTTTAACACGAGGTAATCGGTATCGATCTAAAGTGTGACACCGTCATCGGATCGCTGACCAGCTTACGCCCATTGTGACAGTCAGTTTTTGGCTTTCTCCACTGAGGTGCTTAACCATTCGAACTGGAAGCACAATCACAGTGGTTCTCCCTTTGCACACCTAGCCGAATAAAGCGGAACATAGGAGGCAAGCACAGGAGCCGGGCAACCCAACTATTGACCGAAGACACAATTCGAAACTGATGCATATATAGCAATATCCGAGAATGTTTTCGCCAAATCTCGAAAGGTGTCCGGCATTGCACTGCGAGACTTATGCTGGAAACACACAAATAGGTTAAGAATGCCATAGGCTTGGAAAACAAAAAAAAACTTCAGTAAAAACTTTACGTCTGAACTAAATCAAGTTTTTGGTGCCAATCCGAACATTGGTCTTAAAATTAGTTTGTGCTTCTGTCGTGTTTTAACTTGACACATCCGATCTCAAGACTTCAAGCGGGTCAGCCTTCGGCTTCAACCTCCTATCCCGAAGGCGGAGTGCTTCTCAGGCCAGGTTAGTGAACTAAACTCGAGCGGCTTTTAGAGAGAAGCCAGGCTATCCGGCTATTGACCACACACTCGAGTCGAGAAAGGAGTAGTAGAAAAAGACTTTGCAACGACTGAGAAGAAAACACATTTATTATAAAATGGCTCATATTAATTTAAGAGCCCCCAAGTGACTTGGGTAAAAGAATTTTATGTATAATGATTGTATGTACCAAAGTACTTATATAATATCTGCGTTCGCCCGAACTTTTAACGCATCTTAACCGACCGTCGGCTTCTCCCTCTTCGGCCAAGGGCTGAAAAGTGTTATCTACTCCGCCTACCGAGAATATCGGCGGTGTTTCGGATAACCAGGCAATCAGGCCATGAGGCTGTAACAGACAAATCGCGCCCAGGGAACTTATGCTATATTACTTATGTAATGTAAGAAGCATCTTCAAAGAAAATAGTGCCCCCAATGGTGCCTTTTCTTTGGTCGCTCAGGATTACTATGAGACTTGTGCAATAGATTTGTGTACGCGTGAGTTCCGTCGTGTGCCGACCATAGTTGAAAACAGTAAGTGCGCTAGCTTTCGGCTTCACCCAGTCTGAGGTACGAGTTCGGATGACCCGGCCGTACAATCGCAGAGGTGCTCCCTTTACTCCCTAGCCAAACAATCGGGAACGTAGGGGTAAGCATAGGAGCCAGGCAACCCAGCTTTGCGGAACACTTAAGTCAACATGATGCATATTTTGGCATAATACACGAACAAGGAATGGTGCGATACATTAATAATCATATGCAAGAAGAATGGCTTCATAAAGGAAGCCCCCAAGTAAACGGGGTATTTGAATTTGTTTGTAACAAACAAGGTTTTGACAAAGAAAGTTTTTCGCAAATGACTTTTTGTCAAAAAAGTATAATGCTTGGTCGAACCGAACAAAATTTAAAACTGAAAGTTTTTTAGCATGAAAGCGACTTAGCTGGTCAATGTGCTCGGTGTGACGTGGGCCAAGCTTGTAGCGGCTCAAGGTCCCAACCCCCAAGCCGGTCTTGACATACCCGAGCGAAGAGCTCGGCTTGATGAAGTGGCGACGCCGTACGGTCGATGCGGTGAGGCGAAGCCCCCAAGCCCAGCCGAGGTGACAAAAACCCTCATGACCGAGCTGACGAAGAGCTCGGCAGAAAAAAAAAGAAGTGTTTAACAATCAACATTTGAACGAACAACTTTTTTGTTTAACACGAATATAATGTTTGGTTGAACCGAAAAAGAAATAAAATAAAATAATTTAAAAAAAAACTGAGCATGGAGGCGACTTAGCTGGTTAATGTGCTCGGTATTGTTGACGAGGTCTGAGCTCGTGGCGGGACAAAGACATAATCCGCAGCCTAGCCAAGGTCCCAGCCCCCAAGCCCGAGGTAACCGAGCGAGGAGTTCGGCTTGATGAGGTGGTGATGCCGCGCGGTCGATGTGGCGAGGCGAAGCCCCCGGTCCAGCTAACGTGACGAAGCTGGTCGGCTGGTGACGCCGAAGTCACCGGAGTAGGTTGATGAAGAGATGGCGAAGCCCCCGGTCTAGCCGAGGTGCCGGGGCAGGTCGGTAGTATGACGTTTGCAGCCCCATGTCAGCCGAGGTGTCGAAGCAGGTCGGCGTGGTGGACATCAGCTTGGTCAGTCGGATTAGTATTTGGGATTTCTTCGGAATCGTCCTCCAGTACTATGGTGCGAGGAGCGAGTCCGGCCAGGGTTGACTCTTGATGTTCGGGCGCCGAAGTCGCGTCCAGGATTGAAGCTGGATACGGGATAAGAGAGGCGAGTCCGGCCGGAATTGACTCCTGATCTTCGGACGCAGAGGTCACATCCAGGCTTGAAGAAGCAATAGTGCGGCGATGCCGTCACGGGCCAGATCTTGTGACACGGTCGATGCCCGCTTGATGAAGTGACCATGCAGCGATGCCGGTGTGCCCGCTCCGTATAATTCGTGGGGCGACAATGATGATGATGATTTACCCTTCACGATGCCGAACTGTTGTTCGGCTTGCCGAGATAATGATCCGAAGAGGTTGAGTTCGGCTCGATGAAGCGACGACCCGTCTGGCGCAGGTCGGCAGCCGTGCAGCAACGTTGTCAGGCTGGTTTGACACCGGCGCAACGGTGAAAGTTACCTCCGAAAAGGAGCAAAATTTGTGAGCATGTGATCGGAAACAAAACACAATACCCTAGAAAGAGATTCCTCCAAAAAGGTTGTCCAATATCCCGTTCATGAAGAGAGATGAACTCGGGTCGGATTCGTATTCGTGCAGAAAACAGATCAGAAAATCGATGCGCTCATTGGAGGTTTCCTGGAGTTTGAACAGTCGGATTGAGCTGAAATTTTGAGGGGTGGTAGATACAGGAATTCCGCAGCGGATCAACGGTTGGATCTTCCAAAGGACGTCCGAGCTAGACGCTGGACTCTACGCCCTAAACTCGTCCAGATTCCCGTCCGGACTTGACAGGGGTCCGGTATATCGTAGATCGCCGGAGATTCCTCCATCGGAATACGACAAAATTTTGCAGGGTTGTTATATACACAATTCCGCACTATGCCACCAAAGCAATCATCAAAGTGACACTCGAGGAAGCGGTGACAGCGAATACGAATCCGCTGTATAGAAAAACTGCACGGTCGCCCGAGGACAATGTTGAAGTTGAGTCCCCGAGCTATATGGATGATTCCTCCATGATCTTGATAGAGATCGGAGTTGATGTTGATGAAGGCCCTCGTCCGATCATGACGATCTGAGGCGGAGCGCAGTCCTCGGTCGAACCAAGGTGACCAGTCGAGCCGGCGACGAATTTGCCGACGTCGCAATTGATCTTGCAGGCGAGCCATTGATCCATTGCCGATCACACAGCGGAACTCTCAATGAAAGCACCATTGTCGGTGTCAAAACCGGCAGACCTCGGGGTAGGGGGTCCCGAGCTGTGGATCTAGGATCGATGGTAACAGAGACGATGAACACGGTGTTTTACCCAGGTTCGGGCCCTCTCTATGGAGGTAAAACCCTACGTCCTGCTTTTGTTTATATTGATGAAGTATCAAGGTACAGAGTTGATCTACCTCGAGATCATATGTTGTGGTCTAAACCCAAGAGGTATGATGAGTAATGTCATAACCTATCTATCAACGAGCCTGGCCTCGGCTTATATAATGTACCGGAGGCCTAGGATAACAAGAGTCCTAGTCGGCTACGTCGATGGAGAGGAGTCCTTGTCTTGATCACCAAGTCTTGTGGAATCTTCCTCGTATATGTCATCGGCTGTCCGAACTGGCCCATTAGTGAACCGCCATGGGGGTCCTCGGCCCAACCCACTGGTCGGGAGGCAACATGGTGAGTACCCCCTAGTCCAGGACACCGTCAGCATCCTCATACACTGACGGCTTTGAGGACTGAGAGCGGCGTCGAGGATGCAAGCGGAGAGAGAGGATTATGTGTGTGGCAAGGATGGGGGGTGCGGCCACTCAGGCGCGCCATTAATATGGAATAGTGAGAGAGGGGCGGGCGGCGGTCAAACCGCTGGCTCGCCTCCCGGTGAGCCTGCGCACCGGACTACTGGCATGCCTACCGTCATTTCACATAGCTACTAGCACACCTCCCGATGACACTGCGTAGCGAGCACGCCTCCCGTCAATTCACACACCTGCACGCACGCCTCCCAGTCTGCCTGCGCGGCGGACTGCTCGCATGCGTCCCGTCAACTCACGCCTGCTCGCACGGCACACGGGGCGCGTGGCGGCACGTATATTGTTTTTCTATTTTGATGATTAATGCTGCCGCTTTATTGCTTGTATCCATTGTTGGTCTAACGCCCAAGGTTCGAATAAATAATCCGTTTGCGATATTGGTTCCCAATTATTAATAATGTCCTCTTTGTAAGAAGATAAAGATTACAGCAAAACTGGTCTCAAATTTGACAAAGAAAAGTACAATGCCACTTTGTATTGGTGTCCATATGACAACACGATAAGTTTCATGAATTTCAAATAAGTTTTGGATGTACTAGAATTGAAAAATCAAGATTCTCAATGTTTGAAATTTCTTGCGCGGGGAGTAAACATGCACCCAGTGAGACACATGTGTTTTTCCAATCCATTTAGGTGCACTGTCACATGTGCATGTAGCTAAAATTTGATTTTTGCACATTATACCCCTAGAAAATCAATCAATGTACTAAAACGTCTTAATGATCTCTGTTTTTTTTTCAAAATTAAAACGTCCCTCCTTTGGTAACATATGTTCACCGCGGGAAAATTTAACATGCATCATAGTTGTGGTGGATGCGCGATGTGTGTGTGTGTGTGTGTGCGTCTGGGGGTGGGGGTGGCTGGCAATACACTACGAGTCATGAGCCACCGTGTGGCCATTTTGTGAGGCAGGTGCCACAACAGAGTCGTGAATTCGTTATTTAAAACATTACACAACCCTTTCATACATACATGTTTTGGCCACATGCAGTCGGTGGTTGTCCTACACGACACTCACTCGCATGTGACGCTTTCTGCGGGCCCGCGAGGTCTACGTCCATCACTTTGACCAACAGCTGGCAGAGAGGTTAATTTGACCAGCAAGGTAGAATATTTTATGTTTGTGTTATGGTGGGAGTATATAGTACGCGTCGAAGAGGTGGGAGGGGACTAGCATATATACTATTGATGCGCATCCGTGAACAAGTACACCTCACTCAGTGTCGGGACTTTTCGGTTTCCGAGGCACGTGCCACATCAAAGTTGTGAATTGGCTATTCAAACATCCCACAACACCTCTTTGGGCCACATGCATGCAG
The DNA here is from genome assembly GCA_036873465.1 of Thinopyrum obtusiflorum. Classification (NCBI taxonomy): domain Eukaryota; kingdom Viridiplantae; phylum Streptophyta; class Magnoliopsida; order Poales; family Poaceae; genus Thinopyrum; species Thinopyrum obtusiflorum. Next base: position 198,163 of record JAAAWM010012231.1, read on the forward strand.
GCGGTCATTATCCTAGGACACTCACGTGTGACGCTTCCATCTGTGGGCCCGCGAGGTCATCATCGATGCATGCATCACTTTGACCTACATCGGGAGAGGTTAATTAATTTCACCATCAAGGATGATTCTTTTTGGGTTGTATTACGGTAGGATCATATAGTATGCGTCGAAGAGGGGGAAGGGGACCATCATATGTAGTACGCTTCATGAACCTCGCTCTGTGTGGGGACTTTACGGTTTTCGAGGCATGTGCCACATCAAAGTTGTGCATTTTGGGTATTGAACATATGTTTGGCCCACATGCAAAACTATGGTGGTTCTCCTCTCGCACCCACTCACGCGGTTATCAACGATATCAATGCTTTCCATCTGTGGGCCCGCTTGGTCCATCACTACTTTGCCTGACAACGAGAGGTTAATTTGACTTAGGAGGGATTTTTTTTTTGTAATACGGTATATATATAGGTCATGCTCTGGGATGACATGATACAGTTTGAGCACACACATGCATGTGTACACATGAATCCCTCCCATCGAGTCGAAGTGGCTAGTACCACGACACATCATGAACCGATCTCGCTCTGTGTGGGGACTGTACGATTTTCGACGCACGCACCACATCAATGTTGCGAATGGTATTCAAACATGCATGCACGCATCACCTCCATACATATGCATGTAGTGGTTGTCTTCGAACGGTACACTCCCTCGCGTGGTTATCGGTGACAAGCCTATATATTCGTGGCCCCGCGTGGACATCCATGATCACTTTGACTGACAACAAGATAGGTTACCATGGCGGATTCTTCCTTTGGTTCGTGTTATCGTAGTATAGGTCATGGTGAGATTAATTCAGACCTAATTAAGTTTGAGCGCATACTATGCACGCATGCATGCATGAATCCCGTCATTGGCTCGAAGTGTGGTGTGACATACATATGCATTGTCAACTAACCCTCGCTCCGTGTGGGGATTTCTGGTTCAAAAGCACGGTGCCACATCAAAGTTGTTCCAATGTGTATTCAAACATCAACACCTCTTCATACATATGTTTGGGCCACGCGCAGGCAGTGGTTGTCTTCGGGGACTAGCTTCTTGCGTGATTATTGGCGAGCTAGCCCATCTCTGGGGTCGCATGGACGGCCATCACTTTGACCAACAACAAGAGAGAGGTTGTACGACCAAGGTGGATTATCCTTGGTCTGTTTTACGATACATCTTGGTGAGATGCCCTCTCCGGCCCGCCGACTGAAAGTGTGTGTGTGCGCGCGCGCGCGCACGCGCGTGTGTGTGTGTGTGTGTGTGTGTGTGTGTGTGTGTGTGTGTGTGTGTGTGTGATGGGGGGCTGCTACTTCGCACTTTGCTAGGTGAACCTCCGTGGGGGGGCATGCGTTCATAGCTTAGGATTCCCCTCCTACCGACACGAGGGGGGCCAAGCAATACCGTGCGCTTTGCGAGATAGGTGCCACATCGAAGTTGCATATGGTATTTGAACATCAAACCACCCTTTTCATACATATATTTGGTCCACATGCAAGTGTGTTCGTGTTCTGACCCTTTCCCGCGTCATTTTTGCCAAATTTATGAACATTAGACAAGTCGGATGACGCAACAGACATGGTTCACTCACACTAACCGTGTGCCACGCCGGTGCCTCTGTCACGCACATCCGCACAGTACATTGGGCTCCACGATGCTTCCCTCTCAAAAATATCTACCCGCCTGTAGGTTTTTTCTGTTTGATAACACACGGTTATTATGTTTCGACCGTGTGTGATGTTTGTTGTTCCCGCTTCCGCCTGCATCCCTCGAAAATATCTGCCCGCCTCGAGTGTTTTTCTGTTTCATAACACACAGTTGCTATTTTCGGACCGTGTGCGATGCACCATCATCCAAATTTTCAATAGCCCCGGCATTTCACTCCCACGTTTGACTCCCGCGTAGTAAAATTTTCAGTAGCCGCGTCATTTCCTCAAACACACACCCCCCTCCACACACACACACACACCAAAACCTCCTTGGGCGCGCGCGCGCACACACACACCACCACAACCACCACCACAACCCCTCCCTCGCTCGAAACCCTAGCAAGGCCGCTGCCGCCGCCACAAGGCCTCCATTGTCAACATTTGCCGGTTTGCCCGTGCAGCTTACCCACCGATCTCCATACCCAGGCCGCCCTGAGTTTCTTAGATGATGCCTGCCAAATGCCCCCTTTCCCACAGATCCCCATCCCCATCCCCCACTCTAGAGCATCGCAGCCTAAGCCCGGCTACGATTCCCATGGAGCTCGAGGAGCGACTGGCCCAAAAGAGGTGTATCGCGGTCTCTTCGCCCAACGTCGCCGAGGTGGCCGCCGAGGAAGTTGACGACCATTATTGGCCACAGGCACTCAATCAACGGGCTAGAGTATGCGGCTATGTCGCGGACGCTGGCTACGACATCGAGGTCGTCGATAGCGATGGCTTGACGCGAGCTATGTCACAGGTTAAGTGGCCCACCCCCAGCCCCTCAGGTTCAACAGCCGTCGATCTCATCCATGGCCCCGCCGCTGATCTCCTCTGGCTCGCTGTCAAGAATTTTCCATCCTACATCGCCATCGAGCCCCTTTTGTCATTTTTGAAGGACACATTCTGCGACACTGGCTTGGGATCCACAGCTTCCAAGTCAGACCTCATCGACGGCGACCACGAGGAGGGCACCCTCTCTGGCTCTTCCAAGGGGAAAGAGCGCATCTGCTCTTCCAAGAGGAAAGATCCCATCTGCGACATCAGGGAGGGCCCCCTATAGCCGTGCTCTTCCAAGGGGAAGGAGCCCATCTGCGACAACATGGAGCGCATCCAGGGTCCGTGTTCTTCCCATGGGAACGAGCCCATCTGTGACAAGTGAGGAAAACCATGATTTGTTTTGTCATGCCTCTTCACAGGGGGGAACCCATGATTTGTTTTGTCGAGTCCCTTTTGTAGTGTAGTGAGAATATGTCCAATTTTAATTGCTATATTTGGTTGTTTGCAGTATGCCTTGTTTATTTCAGTTGTTCACAATGTGATGCTCTATATGTGCAACTATTTACTGTGCAATACATTTTCATCAATCCAGTTTTAAACATACCGATAGGAATGCGTATATTTGCTTGTTGTTAAGCCTATTATAGCTAGCATATGCCTCTTTTAAAGTTTTTTGATTGTTCGGTTGTTTGTAGTTAGCATATGTCCAGTTTCAAATGCTATCTTTGGTTGTTCGTAGTATGCCTTGTTTATTCTAGTTATTCACAACATGATGTTCTATATGTGCAAGTATGAACTGTGTAGTTCATTTTCATCAATACCAGTTTCAACAATACCACTATGAATGACTACATTTGGTTGCTGCATCTTGTAGTTGACACGCCTTTCCATTGTTATTTAACAATAACCAGTGTACTTAGACCGGCACAATACCAGTTTGAATGACTATGTTTGCTTGTTGTTAAATGTTATGCCTGTTGCAGTTAACACACCTTTCCACTTATTTTGCTTTACTAGCGTGCTTAAACCTGCACACTGAAGCTATCTTTTGGAGATTATTTTGTCTGCCATGGATATATTTGGTTGATGTTTAGCCTGTTGTGCTTAACATGCCTCTCGATGTACTTACACAGGACAATTTTGGGAACGACTGTTTTTTTCCATCGAGGTTAGTTTCATCCCATGGCTTATATATACTCACTATTCAGGATATCAGTAGCTGGTACCATATAGGCCGGGGGCTGATAAGGGAGTAATCGGTGAATCAGACTTTTAAGTGAATATATCTGTAACCCATTTATCATTAGGTTAACTAGGGCCATATGTAGTATATCTGAGGCTACATAGCAACATGCACTGTACTTAATGTCTCAATATGCAATCCTAGGCTACATAGCAACAAGGAAGAGTGTTACCTTAATGTTCTGATGATGTCTAAATATACGTAGAAGAGCAGCAGCAATAACAACAACAACAACAACAACAACACATCCCTGTTTGGATACTCAACTTAGCTAGAGGTTAGAGTTAGTTTCTAGCTCATGACTAAGCCTGAACTAACTCTAGACAAATAGGTGTTTGGATGACAGGGTTAGATTGACAATAAATGCACTAGGAGAACTAGCTCCAATTAGCACCTCTTGGGTGGGATAGTGTTTTTGGGTGCGTCGTGGTTTTAACCCGGCAGATGCCCTTGTGAAAGGACTTAGGGGGGGGGGGGGGGGGGGGGGGGGGGGGGGGGGGGGGGGGGGGGGGGGGGGGGGGGGGGGGGGGGGGGGGGGGGGGGGGGGGGGGGGGGGGGGGGGGGGGGGGGGGGGGGGGGGGGGGGGGGGGGGGGGGGGGGGGGGGGGGGGGGGGGGGGGGGGGGGGGGGGGGGGGGGGGGGGGGGGGGGGGGGGGGGGGGGGGGGGGGGGGGGGGGGGGGGGGGGGGGGGGGGGGGGGGGGGGGGGGGGGGGGGGGGGGGGGGGGGGGGGGGGGGGGGGGGGGGGGGGGGGGGGGGGGGGGGGGGGGGGGGGGGGGGGGGGGGGGGGGGGGGGGGGGGGGGGGGGGGGGGGGGGGGGGGGGGGGGGGGGGGGGGGGGGGGGGGGGGGGGGGGGGGGGGGGGGGGGGGGGGGGGGGGGGGGGGGGGGGGGGGGGGGGGGGGGGGGGGGGGGGGGGGGGGGGGGGGGGGGGGGGGGGGGGGGGGGGGGGGGGGGGGGGGGGGGGGGGGGGGGGGGGGGGGGGGGGGGGGGGGGGGGGGGGGGGGGGGGGGGGGGGGGGGGGGGGGGGGGGGGGGGGGGGGGGGGGGGGGGGGGGGGGGGGGGGGGGGGGGGGGGGGGGGGGGGGGGGGGGGGGGGGGGGGGGGGGGGGGGGGGGGGGGGGGGGGGGGGGGGGGGGGGGGGGGGGGGGGGGGGGGGGGGGGGGGGGGGGGGGGGGGGGGGGGGGGGGGGGGGGGGGGGGGGGGGGGGGGGCAGAAAAACGCGGCGCACTCCCGCTCTCCATCAACTCCATCAGGTATTATCCCATCTTCTTCTCAGGTCCACATTATAATGCCCTAGTTCGTCGAGTTCATCATCATTCTGTCAAGCTCCTCCAAGTTCATCAAACGTTACTTAGAAAACATAGTTCAATCCATACTCCAGGAGAATCAGTAGCGGTATCCGCTTTAGCTATTTCAATCTCAGGTAGATCCCTTTCCCTTTACAGTCAACATATAGTTCATCAGTTCTTCTGCAGCCATATGTTTTTGGTCTAAATTTCTTCTTTTTTATGAACTACGGTAGATCTGCAATTGTAGCCACAATTTGTGAAATCTGTTTTATCCACAGTTAGCGAAAATTTCAATAGCCTTACAATCTTTAGACAAATTATCCACCATCCCTTGCCCAGGCGACTTATAGCGGCAACCTTGCATTCTGCTAATACTTATCTGATTTTAATCATAAACCGATAACCCGCCGGCCTCTTTCCGGCTTATCCATGTAGCTTATAACCTTTTCCATGACCCACCAAGATGGTTGTCCCTTATAATCAGGACTTGTAACCCGCCATTATATAGCTGACTCATTTGGGCGGTTTATTTTTACTCATCATTGTGATGGACTTTGCACCTTATCACCAGTCGTTGATCATGGAGCGGTTTAACATCATAATATTAACCCGTCAACTCTTTATTCTCAGGCATCCACTGTCAAAAATGACTAAATCCACCACCTCTTGCGATTGGGTTGTTTCCACTGTCACTGAGCAATCTCTCAATGAATATGTTGAGATGGGCGTTTTACCAGCAAAAAACATCATTCACTTGCGAGTTCCAGGGGCTGAAACTAAACCTCAACCTAAAGAGGGTGAAGTTGTAGTCTTTGCAGATCACCTCCTCCGTGGTTTCTCACCACACGGGTCGAAATTCTTTCGGGGTGTTCTGAACTTCTACAAGCTACACCCCCAAGATATCGGCCCCAACTCTATTTCCAATATATGCAACTTTCAAGTCTTCTGTGAGGTGTACCTTCAAGAAGAGCCCAGCGTTGATTTATTCAAAGAGTACTATTACCTGAACCGCCAGACCTAGATGACAGACAGGCCTAGCCTTGAACTCGGCGGGATTTCTATCCAGAGGCGGAGAGACGTTGTTTTCCCTGCAGCTTCACTACCGAATCACCCCAAGGACTGGAACCAGACTTGGTTCTACTGCCAAGATACCTCTCCTGCTGATGAAAGCCCTCTGCCGGGTTTCTGCTCCTTCCAGCTTAGCCCTGGGCATGAACTTCCTGACCGGATCACTACTGCAGAACGGGCCAAGTACGCGCCTACTTTTCAAAAATATGAGCCTTATTAGCCAACGGCTTAACTGGAGTTCACCTGGTCCGCTGCTGGGTAGCCTGGAGGATTTTGCCTTTGAGCCGCCGCACCGGCTTAATGTACCAATATACATGTGATGTAAAGGACCCACAGCGGTATAGCCAAGTACAACTTGAAGATCGGCAAATCAATGAAATGACCAAGACATTACTCGGGAAGACCTTAGAAAGCTGCAGTAAAATGGGACTGAACCCCTTCTACGCTCTTAATCCGGCTCCCAACGTATGTGTTTTAAGCCGTTCTTTAACTCATTTATCATTCTCTCATAAACTGCACATCTTCTCATTGACCTTTATGTTCTCAGGCTGGCTCTTCCTTCTGGAACAAGAAACTGCAAGACAAGCCAGCAAAAAAGGCCAAAGTAAAAACTCGGGCTCCAAAAAAGACCAAAGGGAAGAAATAGGACGTTGAAGACTTATTTGCCCTTGACAATGAGTCGGAGGTAGAACTCGATTCTCTTGGCTTTCTTTTTATGCAACTTATTGACACTGACTCCTCTCAGGACGATGCGGAGACCAGCCATGCAGACGCAGCAGAGGTAACCATAATCTCCTCCGACTCAGAATCTTTGCCAAGACAGAAAACTCGGCGGGTCTCCCGAAAAGTAAGATTTTCCCATCCTCTTGCTTATCTGGACCCCAATTTTCTTTTGAAAAAGCAGCAGCATGAGGCAAAGTGTACAACCCAAAGCAGCGGTGGCGGAGACCTTGCAGCCGGCTTACCCAACACGCCTGCCCCTCACAAGCGCCGAAATGAGGTGCCACATAATCCATCCCTCTCCTTTCCAAAGGCGGGTCTCATTCGTCAACCGCTTAACTCTTCCGATTCAAACTATCAGGGAACACCTCATTCATCATCTAGCGAGTCTACTGGGACTCAGATGCCTATCTTCAAAGTTGCCCCTGGGTAAGCTTTTATACTTGTTTCATACATAACTTGCAATAATATATTTATGAATTCCTATTCTCTTGTTGCAGCAGTGTGGCCAAAGCAGGCAAGAAACAGAAGGTGGGTGGTTCTTCCAAGGATCCCCAAACTGTTGAACCGGAGAAACAAACACCAGCAGCAACTGAGGTGTCAGAAAATCCTGACAGTCTTATCAATGACCTGCCACCACAAGATTATATCACAGTATCAGAACCGCTGCACACTGAGGTTGACCCGGCAATTACGCATAACCCGCCAAGTCCTAAACCGCCCAGCCCTGCCAAGACTACTGAAGAGGTCCCTTTTGACAAGATCACCGATGATGTCATCATCACTGGTACAGGCTATACCGAGCCCGGAAATCCTACAATCTTGGCAAAGCACAGCGCCAAAGAAGAACCATTAGCCGCCGACAAGGGTAAATTGAAGTTGGATCTAAGAGCTATGCTGGCTTCAGCGCAAGTGATATCCACGCAGGCTATCTAACCCGCCTCCACACTGGCCGTGATCTGGAAGCCGGCTTAGTGAACCTTATGAAGGAATGCTATGAGGTATGTTGCTAACCTCTTTCCATATGTATTCATATAGCCGCCAAGTCTAGAGGATAGGAAAAATTGAGTATGCTGTAGACTTAAGAATAATCTTCAAACTGTAGCCTCTCAGGGCCAACTTATCCTTTAAAATCCAAATATGTAGCCCCCAAGGGCCGGCTTTAACTGATAAGTTGAGCCGGGACTGATAGTCACTTAAGAAATCCAAACATGTAGCCCCCAAGGGCTGGCTTAAACTGACAAGTTGATCCGGGATTTTACAGTCACTTAAGAAATCCAAACACGTAGCCCCCAAGGGCCAGCTTAAACTGACAAGTTGAGCTGGGACTTTACAATCACTTAAGAAATCCAAAAATGTAACCCCCAAGGGCCGGCTTAAACTGACAAGTTGAGCCGCCGGGTCTCAGTCAAAAAAGTGAATTGACCCACATTAGCCCCCAAGTGCCAAGTAGAGTACTTGTAGTGTGCTTGGGACTTTAACAGAATATCATCACTAATAGTTCAACCTTGCTTTTTAACCATTACTTTATCATTGTATTTCAGGCCGAATTGAACATGAAGGAATCGCAAGTGGGCGATTTGAGGAAGAATATAAAGTTGCAGTAGGCAGAAACTTCCAAGGCCAAGCTAGAGCTGAAAACTTCATTGGAGGAAGTCGAGAAGCTTAAAGCAAGTTTTGATACGGAGAGAGCCGCCTGGGAATCTAACAAGACCGCACTTTTGAAGAGAGCTGAAGAGGCGGAAGCACAACTTAAGCTGGTTGCTGATGAGCTTGCCGGCTTAAGACAACATATTACATGTATGACAGCCGCCATCTTTGGTAAGACTCATATGCACTTCAACGCCTGTGCGAATATTATGTTAAACCGCCAGGTAGCTCTCAATTCATGGTGTTTAACTCGCTTGGCAACTTATAAATAGGCCCCAGAAGCGCTAGCTTTGGCGAAAATATGCTGATGAAGCTCAAGGCAGTATATTCATTGACTGGGCAGCTATACGCTGGAACTTTTGCGAAGCCTTGTGGCCTTATCAGGTGGGAAAACACCTCCAAAGCAGATCAAGACCGTGCTGGATCAACTCTCAACAGCACCGGCTCAAGTTATGGAATATAAGCTATCAGCCACCCAAGCCGGAGCCATTTGTGCACTAGGCCGAGCCAAGGCATGGCAATCAGAACTTGACCCGGTGGAAATAGCCACCGGTTGCCCAGAATTCAAGGATGACGGGTCTGCCTTCGAGGAACAAGACTTCAACAACTGCGTCAGAGAGATGCGACCCGTTGCTTGCAAGCTAATTGAAGATCTGGATTTAGACCACTACACGCCGGCTTACGACGAGAAGAACCAGAAGATTAAGCCGCCAGTTCATGATGTTGTCAACCTTATTCCTCCCCGGCGTAAGCATATCTTCGCCCCTGACATTGATCATTCTGTTATACTCAATGATGGGGCCACTTTCGAAGCTTTAACCGGCATCGACTGGACAACGGCTGATCTTCAGATGATCGACGAAGAAGAACCGACGCAGGAAGATCCACAAGCATCAAGGCAACAAGAAGAAAGCTGATCATAGAGATGATGATCCAGGCGGCTCTCAGGCAGGGGTAAGGGAGCGCAGCTCCAAAAACATTTGAAGTTGAAAACTTTTGCTGGCTCAAAGCAATGCCTTGTAATAGGATAGTTGAAAACAATGATCTGCCATGTCATGCCTTCGTGCATGTTAATCTTTGACTTTTGAGATGCCAATTTAATCTTTATGACCTGCCTGACGTACTCACTTATATAGGCCATGCCAGTACTCGTATTTCCATTGAAAGTTTTGCATGTCCTGCACAAAGTTTAAACAACATATGCCTTGGCGACTTAACATCAAAATCCAGGGCGGCAACAACCCAAACATAATATAGTCTTATGCAATTACAGAAAAGACTAGAATTAAGGCCATTCAAGCCAAAACATACTGGCGACTTTAAAGTCAAAAGCCAGGGCGGGTTACCAAACCTCGAATATTCATATAACAATTGAAAACATATCTGTAGATTTGGATCATACTGCCGGCATACACCTCAATATCCAGTGCAGGTAACAACCCAAACACTTACAATATCATGACCTCAATTGTTCAAACCAAAGCATACTGGCGACTTTAAAGTCCATAGCCAGGGCGGGTTACCAAACCCAAAATACTCAAACATGAGTCACACAATTTGAGCTTCATGACCCGGATTGTAAAAAATACACTTAGCAGAAAAAATCTTTAGGAGACACAAATCCAAAAGGCTCAAAAAATCTCAAATAATTGCCTGGCCGGCTTACCAAAGCACGACCAAACAACTTGGCTCACAAGGCCATGTGCTTTCAAAGGTCGCACAACCTTTGAGTTAATCCTAGCTAATTGTAAGCTGGCTCTCTCGCACAAGTCGTCGTTTTAACCTTAACAAGTTCAGGGTCTTGAAAAAGATTGACTGTTAAGAGTTCGGCGGGTCACTTGGCGGAGTAGCAAGTTGCAAACAGACAGGATAACTCAGGATTTGGCGTCCACGCCTGGTCAAGAGGGTATGAAAGCTAAACCCGTTGGGTTGGAAGCCCCCAAGTGACCTTATGACCAAATAATAAAGACTCAGATACACAGAAATGAAACGACAGAGGCCCTGAATTATCAGGGATGCTGGCTTTATTATATTGATCATAAAATATATATATACACTGACAAATGTATGTACAAAGGCAAGAGCCGGTGGCTCAGGTGTAATAAGGCCAAAGATGAGCAATATTCTAGGGCCGGCGGGTCTCCTCATCCGACTTGCGTGAATCCTTGTGTTCTCGTATATCAATGAGGTAATAAGACCCATTATTCAAGTTTTTGCTGACCACAAAGGGTCCTTCCCAAGGTGGGGCTAACTTGTGCATATCTGTTTGATCTTGGATGAGCCGGAGTACCAAGTCGTCTTCTTGAAACGCCCTGGTCTTGACTCTGCGGCTATGATAGCGACGCAGGTCTTGTTGATATATCGCCGAATGAGCTGCCGCAAGGTCATGCTCCTCATCCAAAGCATCGAGTGCATTTTGACGTGCTATTTCATTATCAGCTTCAACATAAACCGCCACACGAGGTGAGTCATGATGGATATCACTTGGAAGAACCGCCTTTGCACCATAAACCATAAACAAAGGCGTATAGCCTGTTGACCTATTGGGGGTGGTATTGATACTCCAAAGTATTGAAGGTGACTCCTCAACCCAACAACCCGGTGTTCTCTTCAAAGGGACCATGAGCCGGGGTTTTATGCCTCTCAAGATTTCTTGGTTAGCCCTCTCAGCTTGACCATTGGACTGTGGATGAGCCACGGAAGAAACATCAAGACGAATATGCTCTCGTTGACAGAACTCCTTCATAGCACCCTTAGATAGATTAGTGCCATTGTCAGTGATGATACTATGAGGGTAACCAAAACGGAAGATCAGTTTTTTGACAAACTGGACTGTAGTCGATGCATCACACTTGCTGACCGGCTCTGCTTCAACCCACTTGGTAAATTTATCAACCGCCACCAAGAGGTGGGTTTTCTTGTCTTTAGACCTCTTGAAAGGTCCAACCATATCAAGCCCCCAGACTGCAAACGGCCAAGTAATTGGAATCGTCCTCAACTCTTGAGCCGGCACATGAGCCCGTCGAGAAAGTTTCTGACATCCATCACACTTACTGATGATATCCTCTGCATCAGCGTGAGTCGTTAACCAATAAAACCCATGACGAAAAGCTTTAGCCACTAAGGACTTAGAGTCAGCATGATGACCACAATCACCTTCATGGATTTCTCTTAAAATCTCACGGCCCTCCTCAGGAGAAACACAACGTTGAAACACGCCTGTCACACTGCATCGGTGTAACTCGCCATTAACAATGGTCATGGACTTGCATCTCCTGATGATTTGCATTGCCAAAGTTTCATCCTCAGGTAACTCGCCCCGAGTCATATAAGCCAAGTAGGGAAGTGTCCAATCAGGAATAGCATGGAGAGCCACCACCAACTGCGCCTCCGGGTCAGGAATAGCAAGGTCCTCTTCTGATGGTAACTTGGCTGAAGGATTATGCAATACATCAAGAAATACATTAGGAGGTACCGGCTTACGTTGAGATCCAAGCCGGCTTAAGGCATCAGCAGCCTCATTTTTTTCGTCGATCAAGATGTTTCACTTGATAACCCTTGAAGTGACCAGCAATGTTATCAACCGCTCGACGATAAGCCGCCATGAGCGGGGCTTTGGAATCCCATGTACCTGAAACTTGCTGAGCCACAAGGCCTGAGTTGCCAAAACACCTGACCCGGCTCAAATTCATCTCTGTGGCCATTCGAAGGCCGTGGAGTAAGGCCTCATATTCAGCTGCATTATCAGTACAAGGAAACATTAGCCTCAAAACATAGCAAAACATGTCACCTCGTGGGGGGGTCAATATAACCCCAGCCCCCGAGCCTTCTAGCTGCCTGGACCCATCAAAGTGAATTGTCCAATATGTGTTATCAGGCTTCTCCTCAGGCATTTGCAACTCTGTCCAGTCATTGATGAAATCCACCAGAGCCTGAGATTTGATAGCTGTCCTTGGCACATACTTCAGACCATGAGGCCCGAGCTCTATTGCCCACTTAGCAACCTGGCATGTGGCCTCTCTATTTTGAATAATGTCTCCTAAGGGAGCAGAGCTGACCACAGTGATAGGATGACCAAGAAAATAATGCTTCAGCTTACGACTCTCCATGAACACCCCATACACCAGTTTCTGCCAATGTGGGTATCGTTGCCTGGATTCAATCAACACCTCGCTGACATAATAAGCCGGCCGCTGGACTGGGTATTCCTTACCCGCCTCTTTGCGCTCCACAACAATTGCCACACTGATAGCCTTACTATTAGCTGCCACATACAGGAGCAAAGGTTCTTCCTAAATAGGAGCCGCAAGGACAGACGGCTCAACTAACTGCTTTTTGAGTTCCTCAGACAAAATGATATGTTTTCTTCATCATCTGGTATAGGGGAATAGCCTTCTCTCCCAAGCAGTTTATAAACCGGCTCAAAGTTGCAATACGACCCGCCAGGCGCTGGACATCATTGACACACGCCGGCTTAGCCAATGAAGTAATAGCCTTAATCTTCTCTGGGTTAGCTTCAATACCTCTCTCTGAGACCAGAAAACCTAAGAGCTTGCCTGCAGGTACACCGAAAACACACTTGGCCGGGTTAAGCATCATCTTATAAACTCAGAGGTTGTCAAAAGTCTCCCTTAGATCATCCAAGAGCGTCTCCCTTTTCCTGGATTTAACCACAGTATCAACCACATAGGCATGCACATTACGCCTAATTTGATTGTGAAAGCAATTCTGAACACAGCGTTGATAAGTCGCCTGGGCACTTTTGAGCCCAAAAGGCATAGAGACATAGCAGAAAGCTCCAAAAGGCGTGATGAAAGCCGTCTTCTCTTGGTCTTTAACTGCCATTTTGATCTGATGATAACCAGAATAAGCGTCAAGGAAACATAAGCTCTCACACCCTGCTGTAGCATCAATAATCTGGTCAATGCGAGGGAGAGCAAATGGATCAGCTGGACAAGCCTTGTTAAGATCAGTGTAATCAACACACATACGCCAGGTGTCGTTTTTCTTAAGTACCAACACCGGGTTAGCCAACCACTCAGGGTGAAAGATTTCAATGATGAACCCAGCTGCCAAGAGCCGGGCCACCTCTTCTCCAATAGCCTTACGCCGCTCCTCATTGAAACGATGAAGGAACTGTTTGACCGGCTTAAATTTAGGATCAACATTAAGAGTGTGCTCAGCGAATTCTCTCGGTACACCCGGCATGTCAGAAGGTTTCCATGCAAAGATGTCCCGATTCTCACGGATGAACTCAATGAGCGCGCTTTCCTATTTAGGATCCATGTTAGCCCCTATTGTGAACTGGTGAGATGAGTCGCCAGGGACAAAGTCAACCTGCTTAGTATCATCAGCCAACTTAAACTTCAACAAAGGGTCTTGCTCTGCGGTGGGCTTCTTCAAAGGGGTCATGTCAGCCGGGTCAACATTATCCTTATAAAATTTTAGCTCCTCAGTAGCACAGGCTGATTCAGCATAGGTAGCATCTCCTTCTTCACACCCCAAAGCAATCTTTCGATTATCATGGACCGTAATAGTTCCCTTACGTCCTGGCATTTTAAGCTGCAAATAAACATAACAAGGTCGTGCCATAAATTTGGCGTAAGCCGGCCGTCCAAACAAGGCATGATAAGGACTCTTAATCTTAACCACTTCAAACCATAACGTCTTTGCTCTGTAGTCATAGTCATCGCCAAAAGCCACTTCCAAGGCAATCTTACCAACTGGATACGCCAACTTACCAGGTACTACACCATGAAAAACTATAGAAGACGGCTTAAGCTCCTTATCAGTTAAATTCATCCGACGAAAGGTATCATAATAAAGGATATTGATGTTGCTGCCACCATCCATGAGCACTTTAGTGAATTTATAACCCCCAACCTGAGGGGCCACCACCAATGCTAGTTGACCCAGATTGTCAACCCGGGGCGGGTGATCCTCTCGACTCCATGTGATTGGTTGCTCTGACCACCGCAAGTATTGAGGCACTGCCGGCTCAATCGCACTGACTGCGCGTTTATGAACCTTCTGATCTCGTTTACAGAGACTTGTGGTAAAAACATGGTACTAGCCACTGTTAAGCTACTTTGGATTACTCTGGTACCCTGACTGATGCTGCTGGTTACCCTGACCAGACTGTTGGCTATAACCACCCTGATTGCCCTATCCTTGGTACCCAGAATTTGAGCCACCACCACCAAAGCCAGGCCCCTGTGAGCCGGATCCTGACCCACTAGACGGGCCATTATTGTTGCCATGATTCTGATTGAAGTTGAAATTCTTGTACTCTTTCATGATGAAACAGTCTTTCCAAGCATGGGCCGCCGGTTTATTGGGCAGATTGTGTTTCGGGCAAGGTTCATTCATCATCGCCTCAATATTAAATTTTGGCCCTCCAAAGGCCTGCTTACCACGGCGCTGGTTTTTATATCCAGTGTTGGTGTTAGCTACAAGATCTGACCCACCATCGGGTTGTCTGCGCTTACCACCGTTACCCTAGTTGTGACCAATATGCCATGTCACGTTCTGCTACTGACCCTTACCATTACCACTCTTCTTTCCCTTGTTGGACTTTTCATCGTCAGATCCAGAATCTTTAGTAGTATCAGAGTCGTCATAATTAATGAGAGCCGCCATGAGCTCTCCCATGTCCTTACAGTGACGCTTGAGCCGCCCAAGATTTTGCTTAAGGGGTGTAAAGTGACAATTCTTCTCCAAGACCAGAACAGATGAACCCGCCGCAATGCTATCTGATGAATGAATAATAGCTAAGACCCGACGGACCCAATGGTGGGCCAACTCATCCTTGCACTGCACATAGTTATCCAGATCAATAATCGTCAAAGGCTGCTTACATGTTCCCTTGAAGTTCTGAATGAAGCGCGCCTTCAACTCAGCCCATGAATTGATGGAATTGGCGGGTAAGCCTTTCAACCAGGTTCGAGCCGGTCCATCCAACATCATGGTGAAATACTTGGCACATACAGCATCATTAACGTCTAGCATCTCCATCGCCAGCTCATAGCTCTCAATCCAAGCGTCAGGTGGGAGATCAGCTATATAATTAGGCACCTTACAAGGGCCCTTAAAATCCTTGGGCAAACGTTCATTGCGTAGAGCCGGCACCAGACATGGCACACCAACTGTCCTAGATGTCATCCCCGCTTCAAGTAAGGCCAAAGTGTTCACCAGGGGCTGATGATAAGCGCCCAATTGAGCCACCAATTCCGCCTCACGACGGGCTCTAGCCTGATCCACAAGGTCCTGAGCATTATTATCATCACAGGGCGGGTTACGACGCCGCTCACTCCTGGAAACCGCCGGCGACTCAATGCGCCGGCTATAGCTTCGACTTGGGCGGGGAATTGAATGAACACGCTCATGACTGTATGAATAAGCCGCATGCTGTGCTACAGCCATCTGAAGAAGCTCCACCGTGTTCCGGGTCTCTATCGCCGCTGGAGACTCGCCTTTGATCGGGATAGCCGCCAGCCGTGTAGCCGCAGCTATCATGTTATCCACCGGATTAGAATAATGGCCAGATGGCGTTGGAACCCGTTGAGGTGGGTTCTACGAGGCGGGTCTGGGACATGAGGCTGGGCCACCGCTCCAGTCCCTGGCGCCTCAGCAGCCCGGGTTACGATGGGCGGGTTACTCGTTCCTGCCCCGGGTGTATTAAAAAGATTCTGTCCCTCGAACTGTGAAGGTAGGCAGCTCTGGTGTCTCCTTCGAAGGACAGCATTGGATGCGTTCTGATCCAGACTCAGACGAAAAGCTTCTGCTCTTATCCGCTGTGACTAGGCATCCATCGTAGCTCGCTCCGTTGCCATCCTGGCGTTCTCCGCATTCAGATCCTCCTAGGCCTTAGCCACCTCATCTCGCACCTTTGCAACTTCTACATTATGATGTGCTTGATTCGCCGGAGTCACCTCCATAGCCAACAGAGTCGTCAAAGTGCCCAAGAGCTCTGACAAGACTTGAGCCGACGGCCGAGCTGAACCGCTCACTCTAGCCGTCGCAGCAGCAGTTGAACCGGATGTCATAGCAGCAGCTGTTGATGAGTTCAGAACCGGCTGCGTACCTGCCATAAAAATAGCAGCCCTGCTTGGCGGCTCATAAGGGTCCGGAATACTGTCACCATCGGAATAGCCCCCAAGCTCGCCATCCTGAAGCTGATAGATTGA
Organism: Thinopyrum obtusiflorum; assembly: GCA_036873465.1. Taxonomy (NCBI): domain Eukaryota; kingdom Viridiplantae; phylum Streptophyta; class Magnoliopsida; order Poales; family Poaceae; genus Thinopyrum; species Thinopyrum obtusiflorum. The sequence goes on from JAAAWM010012231.1 coordinate 214,823, forward strand.
CTCGGTTTCTCCGGTCGAGGACTCATCACCTGAATAGATGGCCATCTCACCAGCTGATGCAGAACCTTCCTCAAGATCCGCCCCATGAACAAAGCCAACAAAGACGTGCTTCCGGCCGGGTTGAACCCTGGCGGGTCGTGTGCGCTGAGCCATCTCGATGATGTCGGTACAGGTGTCCGGCTCAGCCTCTGACTCGCCGATCTTGCCGATGAAGACGTGAATTCTGCCAAAGGGGACCCGGTATCCATACTCGATTGAGTCGGCCTCGGGGCCCCAGCCAGCGTCGTTGATGTAGATCTTGCCGCGGTGACTCATAGTCATCCGACCCATGGCGTATCCTTCGATCCCTGAGAAGTTGCCCTTCAAGAACTCGAAACCATCGTGCTCTTGCCCCACGGTGGGCGCCAACTGTCGTGGTTTTAACCCGGCAGATGCCCTTGTGAAAGGACTTAGGTGTGGAGCCATCGCAACGTAGGTTAGCTCGAAGGGGTTGGACGGGACAAAGGACACAAGGGTCTACCCAGGTTCGGCCCCTCACAACGAGGTAAAAGCCTACGTCCTGCTTCTAGTTGTATTATTTGAGTTTTGATTACAAGGGAGCGATCACGCTTGACCTAGCTATCGATCAGTTGTTTCTTGAGTTAACCCGCCGTCGGGTCTCGCCTTTATATACACAGGTGGAGGCACGAGGCTTACAAGAGTCCGAGCCGGATCATACAACGTGACCGGCCCGGTTTCTAAGTTGCCTTGCCTTACCAGGCAAGCCACCGTATGGCGGTTCACACGTCCGGGTCTTGGGCCACCACCAGGCCTGCCTCTATGAGCCGCCGTCTTTATGCTTCAATTTCTTGGGCCTAACTGGGCCTTCTTCATTGAGTCGCCAACGGTGTAACCCGGCCCCTCCTGGGCGGGTCACACCTCGGGGTTATATTCCCAACAGGGTGGGTTAGATGCAACTAGCTCAAACTGGCCCTCATGTTTGGATATACTTTAGGGCTATTTGAGCCCAAACTAGCTCAAACTAACTCTAACCCATGGATACATCAGCAGTTAATCAGCCGATAATTTGTAAAAATGCAATAAACTCCCTCCGGCCCATAATATAAGATGTTAATTCATCTAATATGTGAGTATATTGGATGTTATAAGATATTATAAAAGAGTGTTGTACTACATCATTGTGCAATTACTGTTTAGCTTCTAATATTAACTTGGTGATTTTAGGTACATATGTCATTGGTAAAGATCCGCGCTTCGACCCTTTCTGCGTATGGGGCAATGAGATATCGATGAACCAGCATCAAGTGAGGAAGCTGATAAAGATTGTTAGTAAAATGGGTCAAAAGATGGCAATTAAACAATTTGTTTACACTTTATCCAAGACAATAGCGAACTGCAGGATGGTAAGTAAGAACTCTACAGCCTTCTTTTTAATGCCCATAACGAGTTGTGTTAGATGACAATGTCTGAATCTTTTTCCTTTGCAGTGGTACCCAAAGCAGTTTACTCAAGATTACCTCTCAAACTACATGATTGGTGTGCATCCAAAGGTTAAAGTATTTCTACCAGAACACGATGATTATCTAGATGTTTTCATGAAGACTGTGAAGGATGGGCGGTCGGCCATCACAAGGGGTTGGACTAGAGTCGTGCGTGCCTTCTGCATGGAGGAGGGCACAATATGGGCATTCCGCTTCACCTTGTTCAGCAACCAGATGTATTTCGGCTCTTTCTTTGCCGTCTTTAATAGTACAAGTATACAACTGTGGTTCATCATTTTTTATTTGGTGCTTATGTAATTCTTGAACATATGTACCTATGAATCGAATAATGCATTGGTTGTTTGAACTTGATGGATATGAATAAAGCTATAGCATACTTTCAAATTCAAATCCGGTACAATTTGAAATAGCAGCAATTAAATTACGGTGAAATTACGCTCTGCGGGTCGTTACAGCGCACACGGTCGGTAAAACACAAACGTTTGTGATATACACCATAATCAGACACGGTTCACAGAGAGGAAACGTGTGCAAGCATGCACACAATTGCCGTTTGCAAAGCGTGTGCGATGTCAGACAATATCACAAACGGTGCAGGCAAACTAAACGTTTGTGATAGTTGCCTTATCGTACACGATTGGCAACCATGAACTGTTTCTGATGTGGTACGCATCGTAAATATTGCACCCACAGAATAGCGTGTGCGATAGTTGTCATGTACGACGATGTTACGACGGTCTGACATTTCGTAATCCTATCCGACACTCGTACGACGATTAGCTAATCTTCTTAATTAGTTATCGCATACGGTTCGGGAAAAGTGAATGTGTGTGATTGTCTGCTTATCGTACACGTTCTATAATCGTGAACCGTTTGTGATGGGCCGCGCATCGTAAACGTAGCACCACAGAATACCGACTGCGATGGCAATGCAAGCACAAACGAGTTGCAAGGATGGAGCCCCTATCCCTGACAGTTTTTGGGTCCTGTGGGAAGGACCCCCCCCCTTCGCAGTCACTCACTTGGCGACGGTTCCAAATGCCGTCACGGAAAGGGGTTAAAAACCGTTTGTATAGCACCTCGTTGTACCAGTGATGACAATGATGGTGCGTGTCATAATAAAACGGAATGGTGGAAGTTGCATGGCATTATATCTCGGAATGGCTATGGAAATGCCAAAATAGGTAGGTATGGTGGCTGTTTTGAGGAAGGTATATGGTGGGTTTAATGCACCGGCGAAAGTTGCGCGGTACTAGAGAGGCTAGCAAAGGTGAAAGGGTGAGAATGCGTATATGGACTCAACATTAGTCATAAAGAACTCACATACTTATTGCAAAAATTTATTAGCTATCGAAACAAAGTACTACACGGATGCTCCTAGGGGGTAGATTGGTAGGAAAAAACCATCGCTCGTCCCCGACCGCCACTCATAAGGAAAACAATCAAAAAATAAATCATGCTCCGACTTCATCACATAACGGTTCACCATACGTGCATGCTACGGGAATCACAAACTTTATCACAACTATTTCAACCAATCCACAATTACTCACTAGCATGACTCTAATATCACCATCTTTATATTTCAAAACAAATGCAAGGAATCAAACTTCTCATCTTATTCAACGCTCTTTATATGAACGTTTTTATTATATCCCTCTTGGATGCCCATCATATTAGGACTAAATTCATAACCTGAGCAAATTACCATGCTGTTTAGAGACTCTCAAAATAATATAAGTGAAGCATGAGAGTTCAACAATTTCTATAAAATAAAGCCACCGCCGTGCTCTAAAAAGATATAAGTGAAGCACTAGAGCAAATTGCCTAGCTCAAAAGATATAAGTGAAGCACATAGAGTATTCTAATAAATTCACGATTCATACGTGTCCATCTCAAAAGATGTGTACAGCAAGTATGATTGTGGCAAACTAAAAATCAAAGACTCATATCATACAAGACGCTCCAAGCAAAACACATATCATGTGGTGAATAAAAATATAGCCTCAAGTAAATTTACCGATGGATTGAAGACAAAAGAGGGGATGCCTTCCGGGGCATCCCCAAGCTTAGATGCTTGGTTGTCCTTGAATATTACCTTGGGGTGCCTTGGGCATCCCCAAGCTTAGGCTCTTACCACTCCTTATTCCATAGTCCATCAAATCTTTACCCAAAACTTGAAAACTTCACAACAGAAAACTCATAAGATCCGTTAGTATAATAAAATAAATCACCACTTTAGGTACTGTTGTGAACTCATTCTTTATTCATATTGGTGTAATATCTACTGTATTCCAACTTCTCCATGGTTCATACCCCCCCCCCCGGCCCCCCCCCCCCCGATACTACCCATAGATTCATCAAAACAAGCAAATAACACATAGAAAACAGAATCTGTCAAAAACAGAACAGTCTGCAAAGATCTGAAATGTTATCGTACTTCTGTAACTCCAAAAATTCTTAAAAATTGTAAAAACCTGGTAAATTTGTATATAAATCTTGTGTAAAAAATTCAGAATTTTTTGTCACTTCTGTGAATTTTTAAAATTCTTTTACTGGACACAAAAGTTTCTATTTTTCAGCAAAATCAAATCAATTATCACCGTAGACCATCTCAAAGGTCTTGCATGGCTCAAACACTAATTAAAACACCAAAACACAATTACTACAGAGGTAATAATGTGTATTTATTGAAAAACAGAACCAAAAACATAAAAGCAAATTTGGGTTGCCTCCCAACAAGCGCTATTGTTTAACGCCCCTAGCTAGGCATAAAACATAGATCTAGGTATTGTCATCTTTGGTATGCAAACCATAAGTAGCCCTCATAATAGATTCATATGGCATCTTAATTTTCTTTCTTGGAAAGTGTTCCATGCCCTTCCTTAACATAAATTGAAATCTAATGTTTCCTTCTTTCATATCAATAATTGCACCAATCGTTCTAAGGAAAGGTCTACCAAGAATAATAGGACATGTAGGATTGCAATCTGTATCAAGCACAATAAAATCTACGGGCACATAATTCCTATTTGCAACAATAAGAACATCATTAATTCTTCCCATAAATTTCTTAATAGTGGAATCCGCTAGATGCAAATTTAAAGAACAATCATCAAACTCACGAAAACCTAGCACATCACATAAAGTTTTTGGAATCATGGAAACGCTAGCACCCAAATCGCACAAAGCATTGCACTCATAATCTTTAATTTTAATCTTAATAGTAGGTTCCCACTCATCATAAAGCTTTCTAGGGATCAAAACTTCCAACTCAAGTTTTTCTTCAAAATATTTCATCATAGCATCAACAATATGTTTAGTAAAAGCTTTATTTTGATTATAAGCCGAGGAGAATTCAACATGGATTGCAACAAGGAAATACAATCTATCAAAGAACAATTATCATAATTAAAATCCTTGAAATCCAAAAGAGTGGGTTCATTGCTACTTAAAGTTTTGGCCTCTCCAATCCCACTTTTATCAATTTTTTCATTAAGCTCTTTAAACTCCAAATTATTGGGACGCCTTCTAGCTAAAGTTGACTCATCTCCAGTCCCATCTTTATCAAGATTTATATTAGAAAACAAAGATTCAATAGGAGTCACACCAATCACCTTAAGATCTTCATCATTATTTAAAGACTCCGGTTTAGCGGCCATCTTATTTACCAAAGTAGTTTGTTTATCAGAAATTTGGCCTGCTAAATTTTCAACATGAGCAAATCGAGATTTAAGACCATAAAATTCCTTAGTAACGTCATCAAGCTCTTTATTAATATACTCCATCATAATTTTTTGTTCTTTAAGCTCGTTTCTAAAGAAACCATTATGCTCGTAAAGACATGAAGCTTCTAGCATTATTTTCAATCTCTTCCAACTTCCTATAATAAGGATCAAAGCTTTTGGGTTGAGCCATACGGGCAAACAAGCAATCTAACAAGCAAGCAAACGAAAAAGACAAACGGAAGAAGGGCGAATAAAAAGGAAAATCTTTTTGTGTTTTTCTGAAAATGTTTTAGAAGTGGGGGAGAGGAAAACAAGAGGCAAATGGTAAATAATGTAATGCAAGAGATGAGAGTTTATGGTGGGTACTTGGTAGGCTTGATGTAGAACCTCCCCGGCAACGGCGCCAGAAATTCTTCCTGCTACTTCTTGAGCTTACGTTGGTTTTTCCCTTGAAGAGGAAAGGGTGATGCAGCAAAGTAGAGATAAGTATTTCCCTCAGTTTGAGAACCAAGGTATCAATCCAGTAGGAGGTACAAGCAAGTCTCCAATCTATGCACCTGCACAAACAATCAAACACTTGCACCCAACACAATAAAGGGGTTGTCAATCCCTTCACGGTCACTTGCAAGGATGAGATCTGATAGAGATAGATATAAAAGATTACTAAAACGTAAAACAAAGTAAAAACAAATAAATTGCAGCAAGGTATTTTTGGGTTTTTTGGTTTATAGATCTGAAAATATATGATGGAAAATAGACCCGGGGGCCATAGGTTTCACTAGAGGCTTCTCTCCTGAAAGAAAACATACGGTGGGTGAACAAATTACTGTCGAGCAATTGATAGAAAAGCGCAAAGTTATGACGATATCCAAGGCAATGATTATGAATATAGGCATCACGTCCGTGTCAAGTAGACCGACGACAGAAAAGTATTTTGGTGGACGGAACAGAGGCTTGCGGCGGCGGAAAAGTATTTTGGTGGACGCTTCTGGTGGTTTGGGAATATTTGGGAATTTATAGAGCAAGAATTGGGGTTAGGAGACCCCCGAGGGGCCCCCGAGCCCTCAGGGCACCCCCCCCCCCTTGGGCGCGCCTAGCAGGCTTGTGGCCTCCTCGGCCATCATCTGCCTTCCTCTCCAAGCTCCGTGGATGTCTTCTGGTCCAAGAAAAATCATCGTAAAGTTTTATTCCGTTTGGACTCCTTTTGATATTCCTTTTCTGTAAAACTCAAAAACAAGGAAAAAAAATAGAAACTGGCACTGGGCTCTAGGTTAATAGGTTAGTCCCAAAAATAATATAAAATAGCATATTAATGCATATAAAACATCCAAAACAAATAATATAATAGTATGGAACAATCAAAAATTATAGATACGTTGGAGACGTATCATTGTTCCTATTGTTTATATTGAGAAATCTTCTTTTCCTATGAATTTTGTCCCATTATATTTGGTAGACCTCTCTTGAATACCGTTAATGCTAAGATTGATTGTACTAGGGAAACGGTCAGTGTTAATTTTGGTAATGTATCTTATAAATTAATTTCTCTAAGTTTCGTAGACAATCTCATGATAAAGAATTGCCTAGTAAAGATGAAATTATTGGTCTTGCTTCTATTGTTATACCTCCTACCGATCTCTATAACAATATCTGGTAGACCATGAAAATGATATGCATATGAATGAAAGAAATGAAATAGATGAAATATTCTTTAGACAAGCACCTATCCTTAAACACAATTTTCCTGTTGAAACTTTGGGAGATCCTCTCCCACCCAAGGGCGATCCTATGTTTGAACTAAAGAAATTGCCTGATACACTAAAATATGCCTATCTTGATGAAAGAAGATATATCATGTTATTATCAATGCCTGTATGAGGGTTTCCTCACCACTATGTATCGGTTCGGTCGTTTGTGCCTTTATCTATAAAGGGGGCAGAAGACTATTTTGAGAAAGGCGAGGGGCATTAGAGCAAAGAGGGAGGATGAGGGCTTGGAAGAAGGAAGAAGGAAGGGGTTCTTATTGATCATAAAATGCATATATTCAACTCAATGATCTTGATGCATAACTTGATTTTGATTGCACCCATCCGTTGAATCCATCTAATATCTTTCATGCATCACTCATGGAACATCTCTTCATCTATAAGTCAGTAAAATCGCTAGTTCACGGGGATTGCCATTTATTATCAAAACTCAGTGGATATCTTTATCTTGGAGCCTTTCATCCACACGCCCATACAATAGTCTTCATGAATTACCTATGGAACATTCCTTTGTATACATCTGGATGAATTGCAATTATTTATCAAAACCACACTTGGGGTTACATGCACTCTGAGTAACGACAACTGGATTATAGTCGCATGGACATGGAAACATATATGGTGCATCCACGCTTGTGGTCCAAACAGTGTCGAAAATACTACTTGGGAATTTTAAAAATATAAAAGTAAGAGAAAATATTTTGTAAAAACCAACTTGTGGTAAAGAACACGTAAGTTCATTTTTAAGAGATTGAGAAAAATTTCAAACATTTACAAATGTGTCATAAGGGTGGAGTTCTTTTTCTTACAGAACCTCATCAGAGGGAAGGGTGCTCCTAAGATTTAATTAAGAAGAAGAGAGTTAGACCAGTTTATAAGGAAACCTAGGTCGAAGACCACACAACAACATGATTGATTAGAGGACAACCATGCACAAACCCCAACAATGAACACAAGCACCCATAAACGAAGCAAGACTCTATTACCAAACGCAAGCTACCAACCGAGGGCCAAAAGATCCGGGATGGGATGAACCAACTATTTGATGATGCCTTCGTGAAGTAAATGATGCCCATGGGCGCCAATGTCACCGGCACCGACTCCCGTTGGGACAAAGCTCTCGCCCGGGGGGGGGGGGGGGGGGGGGGGGGGGGGGGGGGGGGGGGGGGGGGGGGGGGGGGGGGGGGGGGGGGGGGGGGGGGGGGGGGGGGGGGGGGGGGGGGGGGGGGGGGGGGGGGGGGGGGGGGGGGGGGGGGGGGGGGGGGGGGGGGGGGGGGGGGGGGGGGGGGGGGGGGGGGGGGGGGGGGGGGGGGGGGGGGGGGGGGGGGGGGGGGGGGGGGGGGGGGGGGGGGGGGGGGGGGGGGGGGGGGGGGGGGGGGGGGGGGGGGGGGGGGGGGGGGGGGGGGGGGGGGGGGGGGGGGGGGGGGGGGGGGGGGGGGGGGGGGGGGGGGGGGGGGGGGGGGGGGGGGGGGGGGGGGGGGGGGGGGGGGGGGGGGGGGGGGGGGGGGGGGGGGGGGGGGGGGGGGGGGGGGGGGGGGGGGGGGGGGGGGGGGGGGGGGGGGGGGGGGGGGGGGGGGGGGGGGGGGGGGGGGGGGGGGGGGGGGGGGGGGGGGGGGGGGGGGGGGGGGGGGGGGGGGGGGGGGGGGGGGGGGGGGGGGGGGGGGGGGGGGGGGGGGGGGGGGGGGGGGGGGGGGGGGGGGGGGGGGGGGGGGGGGGGGGGGGGGGGGGGGGGGGGGGGGGGGGGGGGGGGGGGGGGGGGGGGGGGGGGGGGGGGGGGGGGGGGGGGGGGGGGGGGGGGGGGGGGGGGGGGGGGGGGGGGGGGGGGGGGGGGGGGGGGGGGGGGGGGGGGGGGGGGGGGGGGGGGGGGGGGGGGGGGGGGGGGGGGGGGGGGGGGGGGGGGGGGGGGGGGGGGGGGAGTTGGAGGACGGTATTGTGTATTAATTCTCATTAATACCGCATTTTCTATAGCACATGTGATTGTAGTTCTTTTGTAGTTATAATATTGAAAGGACATCTAGGTCTCTAAATGGATTCTTGTAAGTAACAACCAACAATTAAGTCAATAATGTGTGTGTGCTAAGTGTATGAACATGTTTTAGTGCCACAAGTGAATGTTCTAGGGCATCGACGCCCCCTCCCCCCGGGAAAGTAAAAGGAATTTAGTTGGTGGCTTTACAAAATTTTGTTTTAACTTTCCTATGTTCTTGTGATGTTGTGAAATCATCTTGAGTCATGGGGTAGCCACACTAATAAGAATGGATGCCGAAAAAAAAGAATGGATGCCGGAAGAAAAGGAGGGCACTAATTCCTCAACTTTATCCTTTTGTCACCACAAAAGTCGGAACAAAACAAACAATATAATCGGATTTATATTGGTTGCGCGGAACTAGGAGTCTTCGTATGTGTAGGAGGACTCGGAAGTGTCTGAGGGTTTCTATGACCCTGTGTCCAGAGTCTCTCGGCGAGGGGCTCGGAGTATCCGGAATGGAACCTGGGGGTGGACCAATGGAATGAGAGATGACACCACCGTAGACTGGGAAACATCACCCTGACCACCACGCGTGAAGCCCCCGCGGAATGGTGGACACCACCGCCACGGCCCAACCAGGCCCTGGACACATGGCATGTTGATTCGTCACAAGGGTTGTATGCAAAACATTTCGCACAAGCAAAAAAAATTGAAATACCCTTGATATATAAGAGGTGTTTATTAATGAATCACGATCAAATTAATAGGAAATTCAGTCCACAACATGTGCTAAGGCCATCATCTACCCACTTGGCAAGCTACATTTACTGCCACATGGGCAGAAGGATAAGATGAGCCACCTGAATAGTTTAGGAACCGATTTGGTCACCTTCATAGCTTAAGGATGAGAAAGATTGTGGTTTGTAGTTGGAGGACAGTATTGTGTATTAATTCTCATTAATACCACATTTTCTATAGCACATGTGATTGTAGTTCTTTTGTATTTATAGTCTTGAAAGGACATCTAGGTCTCTAAATAGATTCTTATAAGTAACAACCAACAATTAAGTCAATAATGTGTGTGTGCTAAGTGTATGAACATGTTTTAGTGCCACAAGTGAATATTCTAGGGCATCGACGCCCCCTCCCCCCGGGAAAGTAAAAGGAATTTAGTTGGTGGCTTTACAAAATTTTATTTTAACTTTCCTATGTTCTTGTGATGTTGTGAAATCATCTTGAGTCATGGGGTAGCCACACTAATAAGAATGGATGCCCAAAAAAAGAATGGATGCCGAAAGAAAAGGAGGGCGCTAATTCCTCAACTTTATCCTTTTGTCGCCACAAAAGTTGGAACAAAACTTACAATTTAATCGGATTTATATTGGTTGTGCGGAACTAGGAGTCTTCGTATGTGTAGGAGGACTCGGAAGTGTCTGAGGGTTTCTCTGACCCTGTGTCCAGAGTCTCTCAGCGAGGGGCTCGGAGTATCCGGAATGGAACCCGGGGGCGGACCAATGGAATGAGGGATGACACCACCGTAGACTGGGAAACATCACCTGACCACCACGCGTGAAGCCCCCGCGGAATGGTGGACACCACCGCCACGGCCCAACCAGGCCCTGGACACGTGGCATGTTGATTCGTCACAACGGATGTATGCAAAACATTCCGCACAAGCAAAAAAATTTGAAATACCCTTGATATATAAGAGGTGTTTATTAATGAATCACGATCAAATTAATAGGAAATTCAGTCCACAACATGTGCTAAGACCACCATCTACCCACTTGGCAAGCTACGTTTACCGCCACATGGGCAGAAGGATAAGATGAGCCACCTGAATAGTTTAGGAACCGATTTGGTCACTTTCATAGCTTAAGGACGAAAAAGAGTGTGGTTTGTAGTTGGAGGACGGTATTGTGTGTTAATTCTCATTAATACCGCATTTTCTATAGCACGTGTGATTGTAGTTCTTTTGTAGGTATAGTCTTGAAAGGACATCTAGGTCTCTAAATGGATTCTTATAATTAAGAAAAAATTCCATTTTACTACCCTGAAAAAACTTGGTGGTTCACATAACCCCCTGATATTTATTTTGGTCCCCCCCCCCAACAATCCCAAACCGGTCAAAAATCATCCCTAACTGGTTTGCACTGGCCGGTTGCTCACTTGTACGTGGTCAACGGTGGTATTTGACCACGAGAGCCCAAGGCCCACACACCACCAAGCCTCTTCCTCCTCTCGTTTCCTATCTAGTCGCCGCCAGAAACAGGACAACACCCAACTGCCAGATCCCGCAGGTACCCCCAGCCATGCCGGCCCTGGCTGCCGCCGGCGAAGAGCCACCGCCCCTGCGCCTCGGTTCCCTCTCTCCCTTCTTCTTTTCCCGCAGGACGCCGGTTGTGTGCCAACTGCATGTGCCTCGGGTCGCCTGCTCGCGCCCTGCCGTCGTAGCGCCGACCTTCTCCGCTGGCCCATCGACCCTGCCACCTAGTTGTCGCCATGTTCCCCCGATGGCTCTTGCTTCCGCCTCCACGCCCATGGCTGGCCACCTCTGGTCGACGGGAGGCCAGGACCCCTCATGCACAGCGCTGCTCCACCAATGGTCGACGGTACTGGTCATGCCGCCGCCACAAGCTCGCCGCCATACCGTCTTCACACCGCCGCCAGACTCCGGATCCGGTCGAAACCAGACCAGATCGGGCCGCCACCCTCGGATTTGGCCACCCTCGCCTCCCTGCGCCGCTGCAGCGCCACCGCCGCTGTCCTGCTATCTCCTGCTACATCCGGCCTCTGACTAGGAGCTCGCAGCCGGCTACATCCAGGCCTTCTGTAGCACATCCCTGCCGTCCGCGCCCGTGGCTGCTGCTCCGGTCAGCCACGCCACCACAACCCCCTACGGCCCCACCGAGAGACGTTGATGGGTCACTGACGAGGGGGGCACATTGGTCAAATACCGCCGTTGACCATGTCCACGTCAGCAACCAGCTAGTGCAAACCAGTTAGGAATGATTTCTAACCGGTTTGAGATTGTTGAGGGGGTTAAGGGAACCGAAATAAATATCAGGGGATTATGTGAACCACCAAGTTTCTTTAGGGTAGTAAAATGGGCTTTTTTCTATAATTAACAACCAACAATTAAGTCAATAATGTGTGTGCGCTAAGTGTATGAACATGTTTTAGTGCCACAAGTGAATGTTCCAGGGCATTGACGCCCCCTCCCCCGGGAAAGTAAAAGGAATTTAGTTGGTGGCTTTACAAAATTTTATTTTAACTTTCCTATGTTCTTGTGATGTTGTGAAATCATCTTGAGTCATGGGGTAGCCACACTAATAAGAATGGATGCCGAAAAAAAAGAATGGATGCCAAAAGAAAAGGAAGGCGCTAATTCCTCAACTTTATCCTTTTGTCACCACAAAAGTCGGAACAAAACGTACAATATAATCGGATTTATATTGGTTGTGCGGAACTAGGAGTCTTCGTATGTGTAGGAGGACTCCGAAGTGTCTGAGGGGCTCGGAGTATCCGGAATGGAACCCGGGGGCGGACCAATGTTCGAGGTTAACTACGAACCAGTGTCTGAGATCGACTACAGACCAGCTTCCCTGGAGTGTCTGCGATGATGTTGGTAGTGGGGGGGGGGGGGGGTTGAAATTTTCGAATGTTGTATTTGCACCTTTTTCTCCGTTGATCGACTGTTTGGACTTGGTTCCCGGAGTCTTCGGACATATTTTTTTTCCTGCAATGGCAAATTTTAAGGTAGACCTATTTATACTCCTCACCCCCGTGAAAGAGGGCAGAGGGGCAGTATCTGATTCCCCCCCCCTCCCCCTCCTCTCCTCCAAACCACCATTTGAGCTAATCCTAATTTGTAGTGAGGGTGTCCAAGAGAGAAGTGAGATTCAAGCAAGATTTGAGTTATTCCTCGGCAAGACCATCAAGTCCTTCTCTAATCATTCATCGTGCTCATTTCCTTGGAGTTTGGGGACTCCTAAGTAGTTGGGATCCACCGAGAGCATCCAAGTTGTAGATTTGCCCTAGCTATTTGTAAATCCCGAAGATCGCCTCAAGATGTATGCTTAGTGTTTGAACTCGGGCTTGATGGCGAAAACTCAAAAAGACGATGGTTAGGCTTTTGTGGCCGAGGAGACTCCGTATCCATGTCTCTGCAACGGGGACATATGCCAATTATTTGAAATCCAAAATTTACAACAACACCCCCATATGCCCCTTCAATTATTTATGTTACTTACTCTTTATTTTGTTTTGTCGGTAAACCCTATCTTTATATCTGCAACCTCACTCATCTATACCTACTAATAAAGCAAGGTGCGTTTCTCCAATTTTTTCATCCGTTCACCTCCGAAAAGATTTTTTTTTCCTATCCGAGTGGTACTAAATTTTTGTGCGTCTATCCGCTCGAAAAGAAAAATAGTTTGTCCAGAATTCAAAAATTGGGCCACGCGCGCTCCGGCCCAACAAAGCCAGCCCACTTATTATTGCCCACGCAGTTGGGAAGACCTTATTTGTTGCATGGCGCGAGAAATAGCTGAAGCTTCACACAGGGCGCCTAAGACTAGGCCGGCCCGTTTCCCATTTTTCGTTGCTCTCTTTCTATTTTTATTTTCTGTTCCTTTCTATTTCTCTTTTATATTTCCTTTTCCTTTTTTCCTTCTTTATTTTTATTTTTTCTGTGAAGTAAAAATTTACAAAAATGATTAGAATTTCAATTATTGTTCAAATATTAAAAAAATGGTCAGAATTTCAAAATATTGTTCCTGCTTTGAAAAATGATTGAAACTAATAAAAAAACTCCCGTTTCAAAATTTTCTCAACATTCAAAAAATGTTCTCATTTTTTTAAAAATGTTTGCATTTTCCAAAAATTCTTCGAGATTGTTTTTATAAAAAAAATACATATTATAAATGCTCCATATTTTAAAATATTCTTTTTTTACTGAAATGTTCAAAAATCCAAAATAATATTTGCGTCTAAGAAAACATTTTCAAAAATTGTTTTGGATGTTTCACTTAAAAAGCTCAAAAATACAAAAATAATTGTGCTTTTATTAAATTTTCGTGTTTTCAAAATATTGTTTGTGCATTTCAAAAACTATTCGTGTTTCTAATTTTGTTGGTGTTTTTCCAAAAATATTGGAATTTTCAAAAAAGAATGATCACATGTTTTTGAAAATTGTTCGGGTTTTAAAAAATTGTTCACGTTTCCAAGAATATTCTCCAGTTCATAATTTTTTGAATGTTCAAAAAAAATCAAAAGATAATTCTAATCTGATGCTATAGTATTTTTTTAAATATTCGTGCTGGTCATTGGTTAGCGGTGCGCGTTTGTTCTATGCTGGTTGACTATAAAGGAAAGAAATTGTGGGCACGTGCCGATAAAAGAGAATATGTTGTTTGGCATTAATTAGAGCAAAATTTTGCGCACTTGAGCACTAAAATAATCAAAGAGAATAAACCCTAAAAAAGAAGGGACATTCATGCCTGATTATGCTAATGAAACGGGATTATGGGCTACAATTAATAATCCATCCGGTTATGCCGTCGTAGGATAGAGTGGTCGAAGCAACAGAGTTCCGAAGGTCGCCGCGCAGCCACCAAATGAGGAGGCAGGCACAACCCGAGATGGATGCGGACCCGGAGGAAAGAAGGCAAGCGTTGGGTGCTCGCCACCATGCCGACCAACCCCGCCACTATCAAGATTTCGCGTGTCAAACATGTCCAGCGAGAAGAACATAACTCCTTGCTCTATCGCCTACCATTGTGGAGATCCTTTTTTTGGATGACACATCAATTATCTTTCCCGTTGCTTCTCTACCATTGTGGAGATCTTTTTTTTGGATGACACATCAATTATCTTTCCCGTTGCTTCTCGTAAAAAAAATATCTCTACCGTTGCAACGCACGGGCATATGTGCTAGTGAAAACTCATGAAACCTCAACGGAGCACTTGTTGATGCGGAGCAACGATAGCTTGGCCGAGAGATTTGGTTGGTGGCTACCTGTCATAGTTTACCAGACTTTTTTTTGTTGCTAAACTTGCCTTTAGGTGTTTAAGTTCTTACCCACACTTTAACTTGCCTAACAGAATTTTACCACACTTTTTGCGTGTGTGGCATGTGGGTTTATTTCTCACCAAAAGAATATTGCCTTAGGTGTAACAGAATTTTGCCACACTTTTTGCGTGTGTGGCATGTGGGTTTATTTCTCACCAAAAGAATATTGCCTTAGGTGTGGCTAAAACGAAACAACCACCTAACTTGATCAAACTAGCCTAACTAACTTAAGTGTGTGGCTAAGTGTGGTAAGGCGTGGCTTTGAACCAAACAGCCCCGCTGGAGACAAGGGCAGGCAAACCACGCTGGAGATGGTTAAGGCGTCAGGGAACTTCCGAACCAACCAACTCAACATCATGTGAACTGCGCACGACAATGTGTTCCAGGCTTGCAGAACATGCTCCATTATTTTTCGTCTCATGTGAGGTATGGGTTACACTTATACAACGCCTCCGGTGTTGACATTCCACACCATTGCAAGCAGCTCGCGTTCACCACAAACCCTCCTCATGTTCCAGGTGCGCGCCCGACCGAACCCATTTTTTGTTTCGAGGCAGCGCATCTAAACCTACCATTCCACGGGCAAATTAGCCATATTTACTAGCTCCAGAATCACGGGCAGCAACAACAGCAGAGGCAGTCGGAGCTCATGTAATGTTATACAGATTTACATGCAGCCGCTCGCGGTGACCGACGAGTCCGCCTCCGGTTTCCTGGCCAGAAACCTCGAGGGGCCTCGCCGCGCCTTGGCATGATCAGGCCACCTCCCAGATCCCAAACAAACAATGGTTAGCGGGTCCTTGCAAGTCACCAAGTTCAGGCACCGTTTGTCATCAGTGGCTGATACTTTGCATAATCTATCCCGTTCAACCTAACACAGCACAAGACCTGCTCAGGCAATTCTTCGGGTTTATTTCCCTGCAAAGTGAGAAAGAAGCAACAACAGTAAATAAACTATCTTGCATATAGCAAAGTGAAAGGAGGTATTAGCTCAGAAACAGTTATATGAGTGGCATACCTGGATGGTTAGCCCAACATCTAGCATGCATATTTTTAGCCTGTCCAGAAATGTCTCGAAACCTTTCCTTGAGATGTAGCCAAATCTATGCATGTCAATGTCAACCTCAAAGTAGTTATCACCCTGCACAGAAAGATAAGATGCTTTCACGCTCCTTGTATAAGTAACAAAAGTACAGGACCTAATGGTATCTTGTAGCATTGCACTTGTTTCTCAGTGGTGCACTACCTAAGTGCTACTACTAGAAAGGTACTAAAAGCACAACTAACCAGGAAAAACTGATGCTGAGGTCTAGAAAGCACAGGCTTCTCATTGTATGCATGCATTAGCTTCCTCTCTGCGGCACTTAAAGGAAGGTCCTCCAGATTAGCCACCCGTCCAAGTATCTTCAGCCGTTCCCGAAATGATATACTTGTTTCCATAGGAAATCCTTTTATTTTTTCTACATCATCATCAACCAACCTCTGTTTGGAAAGTCAAACAAGAAGAGTCACAATGTTGTCGACTTCTAAAAATAATTAGTACAGGAAAAGGACTGACTACATATAGTAATTCACGAATGCTTTCAAATGCAAAAGTGCCTCTGCTAAAAATGCCAAAGGTGGCCATTAGCAGATTATCATTTATAAATTGAATTCCTGAATAAACCTCCTTTATTGAAACCACATTTTATAGTGTCAACCATCAGTCAGCAATGCATGAAAATGTGTAGAATACACCTTTTATAGTTTTTATCTTGATAAACTATAGAGTTTATGCCTATAAAGTTGACCCTACAGCCCATGACTTACAAGAAAATGCAGTATATACCTTTTTACCTTCGTAAAATATAAAGGTTTTAGCTCTAGGCCTGAAATCGCCTTTCAGTTATCACTAAAACTGGTATTCCCAGGTTTAAATGCAGGAAAATTTTGTTCATCAACTTAAGAATATTCTATATTTCCTGAACAATATCATTCTAATTATTTTATCCATTTCAAACATCTAGAGAAGCTACTCACCGGGCATTGTACCAATTTTTCACCACATTCACAAAATGATTAGAAAATGGCCATTCTCAACATAAGGATATTATACCAAACAAACAGCATCTGCACTACGGCATCCGAACTATCATCTTCATTACATGTACTCCCTCCGTCCCATAATGTAAGACGTTTTTTGACTCTAGTGTAGTGTCAAAAAACGTCTTACATTATGGGACGGAGGGAGTAGCTAATTTATATATACAGAACATAAATAGTTAGCAAAGCTGTGAAATATATGAGAACCATCAAAAATCTTACTCTGATATTCTCTATGAATAAGGGTGAAAGCTCTTTTGAGTAACCTTCGGAAAGCCTAAAATACAAAACAAAGCTCATGCCTTCCCCATCGGTTTCATTCTGAAAGAGTGAAGCAGGATATAGCGGAACCTGATAAAAATGCATAAAAGGCGACATTGTCAAACCACTGATTAAAATGTGACAGGGGCAAAGAATGTCAGTAGGAAAAAGACACTCCAGTTAAGCAAAAATTCAAACTCATCAATCTTAATTACGCAACTAACAATTTACTGAACTACTGCAAGAGAATTCAGGCACAGTAATCTCCTTAGACACAGTTGATCAGGGGCTCTATCATGCCCGTTTGTATCATGGAACCTAATACTGGGAGCACTAACGACTCTTTGGAGCCTAGTTCAAAGCCATACTTACTTACTTACGAAGCCTTTTATCCCAAACAAGTTGGGGTAGGCTAGATATGAAACCCTTTCCCGAGGACTTCCCAGGAGGTCACCCATCCTAGTACTACTCTCGCCCAAATGGGTTTCATACCCAAAAGACTGGCTAGTTTTTACGTTGGCTCGCCAAGCCTATCACAACCCTTAGATATGAAACCCTTTCACGAGGACTTCCCAGGAGGTCACCCATCCTAGTACTACTCTCGCTCAAACGGGTTTCATACCTATGGGACTGGCTAGTTTTTACGTTGGCTCGCCAAGCCTATTACAACCCTCCTCCTTTACCCGGGCTTGGGACCGGCTATGCCTAGAAGACATAGGCGGAGTTAGCCTAGTTCAAAGCCATGTGGGGCAAAATTAAAGCTTGTTGATTTCTTTTGTAGGATGAACAAGACATTGCCTCTCATAATCAGGTTGCTTTTTTCTCAAGACAAAGCCACAGAATCTCCTTTCCCCGTTGGCCTCTACTTTTTATAGCAGTGTCCTTATCTTGAAAGTTAAAGTATTCGTCGTGAACACACTGTCTCAGCTAGTAATCATCCAGGGGTCACATAAGCAACTGGTAGGAGGGGGAGTGGATGTGCAAGCCCACTGCCCGCCAACCAGGTTCAAGTCCTCTTCAACTTGAATTTGACACATAGCCACATACTATTCTGCTACCTAATTAAATCAGTAACGGGTTCCTCTTTCTCCTAGGTATCCATCAAATGCAAATACCTAACATGTTGCAGCCTTGTCAAATACAAATATACAATAACTTCTATCGTTTGTAATGCTACTATTTTATTATGTACAAACTGCACATCATATTAAAAGCATAATAACAGCTAAACCCAAAAAGATGGCTCAAAGCATGTAAAGCACACAGTTACATCTTCACATGTTTCTACCCAAACAAACAAGAGTTTTCACATGTAATTATTACACAAACTGAGAAGCACTAGAAAGGAACTGTGGGCAGAACCTTAGCTCTGAACAAGTGTATCAAAACAATGCTGTTAACTCTTGAGAATAAATTTCGACAAATGCATAACTGTTTGGCAGAGTCTTAACGCACCTGTACATTGACCACCAAAAGAGGTGGGAGCTTGCTGGAGACTTGAGTATCAGGAAGCTTAACAAATCGAGATATATGATGGAGTTTTTGCGGCGATAAGTATACATCAACTCCAAATGGATAGTACGCCGCACAATTTTGAGCAAGCTCTTTCTTTTTATCCCTGAAGAATTCAATTGAACCGAAGGTCAGTCACTTCCCAATAGAATCCAGCCTTCCCAAATAAATGTGTGTTGTGGAAATGAACAAGGTTGCTAGTATGTACTATTAAAATAATCAGTGAATGATGTTTACCTAAGATAGTTAGATCCCCGGACTCTGAATGTACCAGGATCAATATGAGACCAGCTATTCAGCACTTTCTTTTCCAACAAACATAACTGTACTTGAGAACCTGCTAGAGGCCTTTCAAGGAAATCCTTTGTAGACACTGAACAAAATACAAATGTTTCTTTAGTAATTTTATTTATGATGCCAGTGTAATTGAGCTTTCAGGAAGAAGAATAAACTATGTGACCCAATGATGGATGAAGAACTGCTTACATAGTGTGGACGACGGGTTGGCTTCCCCAGACTTCTTCTTGAACGAGAGCTTCAACGAAGGCATCTTCATCGAATGAGTCGGGCTTGTGGAGAGAGCTCTCTTCTTCTCATTCACACCAACAGCAGAGGCCATACATGGCAAACAGTTATTTGGCAGGAGACCGCAATTGTCCAGTATCCCTCCACTATTTGGGCTAGCACCACCTGAAACACTCACCCCATCCTCATGGCTAGCAGAGGGCCTCGCACCGTTCTCCAAATTCCCCTTTGGCAGCTCACTGGACCTTGGCTTCCTATGGTGGTGTTCAGCTCCATTGAAGCTCCCACCATTGGCGTCCCTCATACCCAATGCCGCTTCGTTCTCGAAGCCGTTGAGTGAAAAGGCATCTGCAGAGTAGACAAAAAAGCTCAAATGCTCAACAGACTTGAAATCAACACATGGCGGCGCATAGCCAGGCTAGTACATTGCAGAGATATGATACGGAGAGTAGTTACCATCTTGCACGCTGTGGAAATCGTCCTCGCCGTCTGACTCGCTGATGGCGAAGGAGTCGTACCAGGCCTCCTCCATGCTCCCGGTCACTGTAGGAAAGGAAGTACCCCGATTCAGCGTCAGGTGGGTGCCGACTCGGATCGCCATTGATGGCCGCAATAAACTGGCGTGTACTTAACCAAAGGTAGTGCCAATTACAGCGCCCAGTGAAATTCAACAAGCCATCCACCGACCGATTAAAAAAAAAAGTCCCCGGCCGTGGCTTGATAGATTAGATAGATGCGCACGATGCGTAGATGCAGTAATTTAATTTAATCCCCGAGGACGGACGGACGCGCGCAATCTCACGCCCCCATGGTCCCCCGGGTCGAGATCAATCAAATGTATCTATGCCCCAAACAAGCGCAGGCAGGAAAGGCGATTGGCGGAAAGGAAAGGAAAGCAGCGCATCCCACCCACCTTGGAAGGCCGGGTTGCTGTAGGCCCGGCAGTCGCCGGAGGCGGAGGCGGCGACGGCGGCGGGGTCGGGGGTGCCCTCGGCCTCCTGGATGGTCTCCATGGAGGCGGCGCGCGAGGGCGCCTTCCGCCGGCCCTTGCCCCCGCGGCGGCGGCGCCTGCGCGAGGAGGCCCGCGCCGCCTCGCCGGAGCGCGGCGTGCTGGGCTTCCCCACGCAGGCGCTGGGCCGCGACACGCACGTGCCCATGCCCGCCCGAGCCGGCGCCCCCCGTCGGCCGAGATCGGCGCGGGGAAGGTGGCGGGCAGGCACGGCGCTGGGCCTCGTCCGCGTGGGGGTCGAGGGGGGTGGAGGGTCGGGGTGGAGATCGGTGCGGTTGCGTGGGAGATTTTTGTTTTTATGGGCGGGCGAGCGAACTCTGTGGCTGTGGTGGAGGAAGAGGGGGAGGTGATGGTGGTGATGATGGAGGAGGAACAGGGAGACGCTGGCTGCGGTGTGCCTGCGCGTGTGCGGGGGGCGGGCGGGCGCGGCTTCCCACACGAGTGCTGCGGGGTGGTGGGGGAATGGAGATTTGGAGGGGAGGCGCCGCGCTCCTCTCCTGGACGCGGTCCTTGGTGGGTGGTCTGCCTCTGCCTCTACTGCTTCCTTTCGTCCGTGGCTTTTTTTCTGGTGGGAGTTAGGGACAGAGTGACGACCGACGCGCAACGTGCATCGTGTAGGTGAGATTGGATTTGACGCCTCCGGACACGTTCGTATCCTCTTCACGTATGGGCTGAATTTTAGGTTTATAGATAGTCCGGGCATACATACGGTTTGTGTTCGAAGATCTCTGTCGGACGAGCATTTCGTGTTTCGACTTCGTCCGGACTGTTCGCCCGGACAGCGCATAGGGACCTGTCTGGGGATGCTCCAAGGGTAAAAACCGTATGCATATCCAATGTTACACTGCACGGTGGCCGCACGAAGAGTGCGTTGACCATTTGGGAAAATGAAGGCCATGTGCGGCAATTTCGCGCGTTGACCATTGAATATATTTACTGTACCAGATTTGGCTGGTGGGAAAAAAGTCAGTGACCAACTGTTCGAAGCATCCATCCAGATCCAAGTGCACGCGTATCATGGGGAACTTGTGGTCCTTCACCAACCGCCATCCTATTTCTTGCCAACATTTGGTACTGTACGATGCTACCGTCAGCTCTCCGTTTTACCTGCTGAAAACTTGCTTCTCCTCCTTCCCCTTTTGGATCCCACACGCCTTGCACGAAACTTAGTGGCTAATCCAGGAAAATGAGTAGGTTCCGCAAGCAACGCGGTTCTATTTTACTAGTATAAATAAAAAGGGTAGTATATTAATTTCACGTATATTAGGTAAGATATTATTTGCGCACTATTATGCAATTCGCATTGATATTAATATTTGGTGTGATATTAATGCGCGCTAAACATGTTGAGCGCTCAACACTGAAACAATCTAGGTCGTTGGATCGACCTAGTTTGATGACCGAGATTAGTTGGATTTGCCTCTTTGAATCTTTTTGTATTGGTATATAGATATAGATATAGTTATAGATATAGATATAGATATAGATAAAGATAAGATATGTTCTTCAGATTTATAATTTAATGTTGGATGCTAATGAAACCGAAACTAATAACTCTATTGTGCCAGAAGAGAGCACGTCTTCTCCATGGGCACGCGCTTGTGCATGTGCGGTCAGCACATGTAGCAGCTACCGTTGGATTTTTTTTTTAAATAACCCTATGAGGATGATGTTCCCAGTCTTGTATTTTTGCTTCCTTATGAAGCAAAGTTTATTTCCTTATTCAATTTTGCTTCCATGTGACAAATTATGTTTCCAATTATGGTGAACTTTATTTTCAGTAACACTTAGTTTTGCTTCCTAACAATAATACTTTTCTTCCGGTGGCCAACAAGATTGTTCGTAAGACAATCAAATAGTGTTTCAATCAGATAGTGTTTCCAACATCGAAGAGGGGCTGATAACTCTACCAAAATGAGATTTCACATCATCTAGTTTGGTTATGAATTAAAATTTATTACGTCATTCAATTTTGCTTCTGTATGAAAAAAAAATGTTTCCAACTATGGCAAGCTTTATTTCGAGTGACATTTAGTTTTTCTTTATACCAAGGATAATTTTCTTTCGTTGCCAACAAGATCATTTGCAAGACAAAGGAGAGTCTTTCATTCTAGTGTTTTGTTTCCAACATAGAAAAGACGTGCTTTGAATGACCAAAGAATTGTTTCGCTTAGCATTAAATTGCTTACAATAAAAAAATACATTTGTTTCTATCAACATTGATTCCGAATGACTAAAGATTTTTCTTCAAAATAAAACATTGCTTGCCTCCAATGTATAAAAGTATTTTTATTTTTATCAACATTGCTTCCAACAAAGAATATAATTTACTTCCAAAGAGAATAATATTTTTCTTACTGATACTATAATTTGCTTCCAGATAGAGCAAGAATGAGTCACATGGTTAGGTTTTATCATTTGTGTGTAACACCACTAAGATAGTAGGGTGCATGCGCGAGGAAACACTAGTGGGGGCCATCGACACATGTGTCTACCTTCCCAATGATGGTAAAGTCACGAGACACATCGACGAGATGATAGAATCACGCGTTGTAGGTGACACATGCTTGAACATGGGCATTGCAATGTAGAGTAGTGTTCTCAAGGAGGAGAGCGTCAATTAGATCGAAGGAACGATAGTGAGCAAAATGTATGACAATGATGAGGAATAACTAGGGCTCGTCAACGGCCTACAACAAGAATCTCCCTGCTTGTGGGCAATCACTATACGGTTCTAGGTACCCCCAATGTTAAGGTTCTACACACACAAGTTTAGCTAGGCTCACTACTCTCTGCTTTCCCCTTTTCCCTTTCTCCACGAGAGGCGAGGCGAAGAGGGAGGCCACCGTTTCTCTTCCGGTGTTGGCTGGCAAGCCTGGGGGCTCTCTCCTCCATCCGCCGCTACGGCGACAGATGGATGGGGGAGCCCCGGGGTTTCGCTCCGGCCTTGTACATACGGATAGGGCTAGGGTCTGATGGGGCGTCGCCGTGGGGCGTGCGCCACGTCCAATAAAGCTTGCTGCAGCTTCTTCCTCGCCCGGGCGGCGTCGACAAGCTGGCGGCCGTGTCTTCCCGCCGATCTGTTTGGCTGGGGGGATCGGTGTTCTTGGGCATGGTGGGCAAGACGACGGTGCCGACCACGCCTGGGATCTTTTGTTCCTCGGATCTGTCGTCGTTGCGGTGGAGCACTCTCCGGCTCCGTTCGTAGATCTGGAGGACTGTACAGGAGTGTGGTGGCTGGTGCTGCTCGTCTCGTTGGCGATCTCGCCGGCCGCCGGGAGCTTTGGTTTATCAGCGCTGGGCTTGTGGTCCGAGGTGGTTGTTCTGGTGACTCTCCTTCGACTTCGTCGGACGGAGGAGCTGGAGCAGGGATCGAGGTGCACGGGGAAGGACCCCGGTCGACGCGCCACAGCGGCAGCGCCTCGCCGTGTGCGGCGAGGATCTTCTTCGACTCACAAAGCCGGCTTCGGCGATGGTGCGCTATCGGTTCTAAGGACTGCGGAGTCCCGTGCCTTCTTCTGGCGTTCGTCTCGGCGGCGGCGGCGGCGGGCAACGGGCGGTGGCGTCGTTTGCAGTGAGGTCCTTCGGGGGCCTGGTTGTAATTTTCCTTTCTTTGGGGGCTTCTCTGCTTTAGTGCTGAGACACCTGTATCCTCCCGGGTTCTCTCGGAGCTTCTGCTGGTGTGCCACGTTTGGCTCTGTTTAATGGATATGCAGTAAGTTTCTCAAAATGTTAAGGTTCTAGGTCCGCCACTGCACTTAGGCTCGGGGATGGGAGCAACCGTTGAACCCTTAGCATTTAAACTTTTTCTTGTATTCGTGTGATTCTAAAACTCGTCAATAGAAAAAGAAGAAGCAAGAATGCAAAATATGTAGCTCGGTCTCTCGAAAATTTCATAGTGGGTAGGAATGCGTCCATGCGTTTATAGAAATGAATGTGAGTCATGTATGTTGTTTGTGTTTATACTAAATTATCGGGGAAAAATAGTATAACACCGCACAAGCTCACCCCTTTATCATTTTCATTTTGTTTGACTGTATTAAACAAGAGCAAAAATGAGTGGACGTAGACTTTTAAATGAAATATAGTGTAAGAGCAACTCCAACGCGCCGACCCATTTTGTCTGCGCAACTCCAATGCGCCGACCCATTTCGTCCCCGCGCGTCCGTTTGGGTCAACGCGGACAAAAAAGTCGGCCCAACGCGCCGACCCAAACGGATGCGCGTCCGCTTTTCGTCCGCCTGCCGACCCATTCCAGGCCCAATTTTGAGCCTCATTTGCGTCGGCGTGGACACAAAATGGGCGCACGCGGCGCCCGCCTATTCCCCCCTGGCCCGCTAGTCGGTGGCACATTGGCCATCCTCTCCCATTTCAACAGCAAATCCTCGCCCGCCTCCTTCGTCGACGCCGCCGCCACCCATTTTCTGGTGCCTCTACCAGCAGACGGTGCCGCAATATCTCCCCCCAACGCCGCCACCTCCCACATCGCCGCCACCACCGTCTCGCCGCCGGGGCACCGAAAGCTTCCCACCCCTACCTCCCCGACGCCGTCGTGACCAGGAAGCCGTCTCGCCGTCCCGGCCAGTTCCTTCGTCATGATGCCGGCACGCTCGTCGGGCGCCGGCACGCTCGTCAGATGCCTCCAGGGCAGCCAGATGTTCCAAGGGCGGCGCGCCTTCCTTCGCTGGCCAGCTCCTTCGTCGACGCCCGCAAACTATTCGGCAGTTTGTCAAGGTACAAAATGGACTCCGCCGACGAGTTCTTTTTCCATAATTTCCTTTGCGACTCCGACGATTCCTCGTCCGGTGATGAGAAGGAGATCTTGGCTGCCGTGTTGGACCGTCACCACCTTAATAGACAGTGGTCATTGTTCCGTGGCTCCATCCCGGGACACCTTCCGGTGTTGAATCGCAACTGAGAGAGCGGCTATTTCCTTCTTTGGAAGGACTACTTTGACACAACCAACCCGCTGTTCAAACATCAGAATTCTGGCGTTGTTTTCGTATGAGTAGGCATATTTTCAACCGTATTAGAGAGGGGATGGTCGGATACGATGACTATTTCGAGTGCAAAGAGGATGCCCTTAGGAAGATTGGCTTCTCATCTTATCAGAAATGCACTGCAGCCGTCCGGATGCTTGCATACGGAGTGCCCGGTGATCTCATTGATGAGTACGTTCGTATGAGCGAGTCTATATGCCTAGACTCCATGTACAAGTTCTGCAAGGCTGTGATTGCTGTGTTTGGCCCTGAGTACTTGAGAGAACCGACTCCTCAAGATACAGCCCGCTTGTTGGTGATTGTGACGCCCCCCGGCTTAATCGTGCACTAATCATACACGCAAATGCACACAATCAAGCCTAAGGACTCACTTGAAGGAATCACAACACAACTCTAAAACATAAATAAAGGCATACAAGCATTATATTACAAGCCAGGGCCTCGAGGGCTCGAATACATAAGCTTGATGTCAACCAGCATCAGCGAAAGCGTTAGATATCTGAGTACAGATATAAAAGAGAAACAAATAAGCCTTTAAGAAGGCGGTGCAAAACAAAATCTACGATTGAAAAGGCGCGGGCCTCCTGCCTGGGACCCTCCAAACCTACTCCTGGTCGTCGGTCAACTCGAAGTAGTAACCACCCTCGGGGTAGTAGTAGCAGTCGTCGACGGGGGCAGCTGTCTCAGGGGCTCCGTCATCTGGTTGCATCAAACGGATATGAAAAAAAAGGAAGCAAAGCAACCGTGAGTACTCATCCGAAGTACTCAGCAAGCAAGGATCTACACTACATATGCAACATTATCAAAGAAAGGTTGTATATGTGGACTGGGCTGCAGAAATGCCAGAATAGAGGGAATGCATAGTCCTATCGAAGACTAGCATATTCATCGGTCTTGCAGCATTAGAAGAGTGTAGATTAGCACAGTATAAATTAGTAGCAGTATTAAGTATCAACCTCGGCCAGAGATCCTTTCTCGACTCCCTGCGAGAAAGCAATCCCGGAGCCCTAGTATCCATTTCTATCCAGTTCTAGTTGTATCGATCGGGATACAACTCCGAGCGTCCGTTACCGAGGATCCGGCTATGCATAGATTAGTTCTTCCCTGCAGGGGTGCACCAACTTACCCACCACGCTAGATTAACTCCGGCCGGACACACTTTACTGGGTCATGCCCGGCCTCGGCCAAACGATACGCCGCAACCCGACCTAAGCTTAACAGAGAGGTCAGCAAGCCAGACTAAACCTATTGTTGGGAAACGTAGCATGCAATTTAAAAAAAATCCTACGCTCACGCAAGATCTATCTAGGAGATGCATAGCAACGAGAGGGGGAGAGTATGTCTACGTACCCTCGTAGACCGAAAGCAGAAGCGTTTGACAACGCGGTTGATGTAGTCGAACTTCTTCTCGTTCCGACCGATCAAGCACCGAACGTACGGCACCTCCGAGTTCTGCACACGTTCAGTTCGATGATGTCCCTCGATTTCTTGATCCAGCAAAGTGTTGAGGAAGTAGATGAATTCCGTCAGCACAACGGCGTGGTGACAGTGATGGTGAAGTGATCCGCGCAGGGCTTCGCCTAAGCACTATGAAGATATGACCGAGGGTGTAATCTGTGGAGGGGGGCGCCGCACACGGCTAACAATTGTTGGTCCGTGTTCTAGCGGCGCCCCCCCCCCCCACGTATATATAGGTTGGAGGGGAGGAGAGGCAGCCAAGGGGGCGCCCAAGTAGGAGGAATACTAATTGGGGCCCTAGTCCAATTCGGCCTCCCCCCTTGCCGTATCCATCGGAGGGAGAAGGAAATAGGAGGGAGGAGGGAAGGAAGGGGGAGGCCGAAGCCCTCCCCTTCCTTCTCTCTTCCCCCCTTTCCTTCCTCCTAAGGTGCGGCCCATATGGGGGGCGCAGCAGCCCCTGCTGGCTACTGTGTTTCCCCTCTTGGCCCATTAGGCCCATATCTTTGCCGGGGGTGCCCGGAACCCCTTTCCGGTGACCCGATATGTACCCGGTACCCCCGGAACACTTCCGGTGTCCGAATATCATCGTCCTATATATGAATCTTTACCTCTCGACCATTTCGAGACTCCTCATCATGTCTGTGATCTCATCCAGGACTCCGAACAACATTCGTTCACCAAATCACATAACTCATATAATACAAAATCGTCATTGAACGTTAAGCGTGCGGACCCTACGTGTTCGAGAACTATGTAGACATGACCGAGACACCTCTCTGGTCAATAACCAACAGCGGAACCTGGATGCTCATATTGGTTCCACATATTCTACGAAGATCTTTATCGGTCGAACCGTTATGACAACATACGTAATTCCCTTTGTCCATCGGTATGTTACTTGCCCGAGATTCGATCGTCGGTATCGTTATACCTAGTTCAATCTCGTTACCGGCAAGTCTCTTTACTTGTTCCGTAATACATCATCTTGTGACTAAGTCACTTTGCTTGCAAGGCTTCTTATGATGTACATTACCGAGAGGGCCCAGAGATACCTCTCCGATACTCGGAGTGACAAATCCTAATCTCGATCTATGCCAACCCAACAGACACCTTTGGAGATACCTATAGAGCATCTTTATAATCACCCAGTTACGTTGTGACATTTGATAGCACACATGGCATTCCTCCGGTATCCGGGAGTTGCATAATCTCATAGTCGAAGGAATATGTATTTGACATGAAGAAAGCAGTAGCAATAAAACTGAACGATCATTATGCTAAGCTAACGGATGGGTCTTGTCCATCACATCATCCTCCTAATGATGTGATCCCGTTCATCAAATGACAACACATGTCTATGGTTAGGAAACTTAACCATCTTTGATTAACGAGCTAGTCTAGTAGAGGCTTACTAGGGGGGGGGGGGGGGGGGGGGGGGGGGGGGGGGGGGGGGGGGGGGGGGGGGGGGGGGGGGGGGGGGGGGGGGGGGGGGGGGGGGGGGGGGGGGGGGGGGGGGGGGGGGGGGGGGGGGGGGGGGGGGGGGGGGGGGGGGGGGGGGGGGGGGGGGGGGGGGGGGGGGGGGGGGGGGGGGGGGGGGGGGGGGGGGGGGGGGGGGGGGGGGGGGGGGGGGGGGGGGGGGGGGGGGGGGGGGGGGGGGGGGGGGGGGGGGGGGGGGGGGGGGGGGGGGGGGGGGGGGGGGGGGGGGGGGGGGGGGGGGGGGGGGGGGGGGGGGGGGGGGGGGGGGGGGGGGGGGGGGGGGGGGGGGGGGGGGGGGGGGGGGGGGGGGGGGGGGGGGGGGGGGGGGGGGGGGGGGGGGGGGGGGGGGGGGGGGGGGGGGGGGGGGGGGGGGGGGGGGGGGGGGGGGGGGGGGGGGGGGGGGGGGGGGGGGGGGGGGGGGGGGGGGGGGGGGGGGGGGGGGGGGGGGGGGGGGGGGGGGGGGGGGGGGGGGGGGGGGGGGGGGGGGGGGGGGGGGGGGGGGGGGGGGGGGGGGGGGGGGGGGGGGGGGGGGGGGGGGGGGGGGGGGGGGGGGGGGGGGGGGGGGGGGGGGGGGGGGGGGGGGGGGGGGGGGGGGGGGGGGGGGGGGGGGGGGGGGGGGGGGGGGGGGGGGGGGGGGGGGGGGGGGGGGGGGGGGGGGGGGGGGGGGGGGGGGGGGGGGGGGGGGGGGGGGGGGGGGGGGGGGGGGGGGGGGGGGGGGGGGGGGGGGGGGGGGGGGGGGGGGGGGGGGGGGGGGGGGGGGGGGGGGGGGGGGGGGGGGGGGGGGGGGGGGGGGGGGGGGGGGGGGGGGGGGGGGGGGGGGGGGGGGGGGGGGGGGGGGGGGGGGGGGGGGGGGGGGGGGGGGGGGGGGGGGGGGGGGGGGGGGGGGGGGGGGGGGGGGGGGGGGGGGGGGGGGGGGGGGGGGGGGGGGGGGGGGGGGGGGGGGGGGGGGGGGGGGGGGGGGGGGGGGGGGGGGGGGGGGGGGGGGGGGGGGGGGGGGGGGGGGGGGGGGGGGGGGGGGGGGGGGGGGGGGGGGGGGGGGGGGGGGGGGGGGGGGGGGGGGGGGGGGGGGGGGGGGGGGGGGGGGGGGGGGGGGGGGGGGGGGGGGGGGGGGGGGGGGGGGGGGGGGGGGGGGGGGGGGGGGGGGGGGGGGGGGGGGGGGGGGGGGGGGGGGGGGGGGGGGGGGGGGGGGGGGGGGGGGGGGGGGGGGGGGGGGGGGGGGGGGGGGGGGGGGGGGGGGGGGGGGGGGGGGGGGGGGGGGGGGGGGGGGGGGGGGGGGGGGGGGGGGGGGGGGGGGGGGGGGGGGGGGGGGGGGGGGGGGGGGGGGGGGGGGGGGGGGGGGGGGGGGGGGGGGGGGGGGGGGGGGGGGGGGGGGGGGGGGGGGGGGGGGGGGGGGGGGGGGGGGGGGGGGGGGGGGGGGGGGGGGGGGGGGGGGGGGGGGGGGGGGGGGGGGGGGGGGGGGGGGGGGGGGGGGGGGGGGGGGGGGGGGGGGGGGGGGGGGGGGGGGGGGGGGGGGGGGGGGGGGGGGGGGGGGGGGGGGGGGGGGGGGGGGGGGGGGGGGGGGGGGGGGGGGGGGGGGGGGGGGGGGGGGGGGGGGGGGGGGGGGGGGGGGGGGGGGGGGGGGGGGGGGGGGGGGGGGGGGGGGGGGGGGGGGGGGGGGGGGGGGGGGGGGGGGGGGGGGGGGGGGGGGGGGGGGGGGGGGGGGGGGGGGGGGGGGGGGGGGGGGGGGGGGGGGGGGGGGGGGGGGGGGGGGGGGGGGGGGGGGGGGGGGGGGGGGGGGGGGGGGGGGGGGGGGGGGGGGGGGGGGGGGGGGGGGGGGGGGGGGGGGGGGGGGGGGGGGGGGGGGGGGGGGGGGGGGGGGGGGGGGGGGGGGGGGGGGGGGGGGGGGGGGGGGGGGGGGGGGGGGGGGGGGGGGGGGGGGGGGGGGGGGGGGGGGGGGGGGGGGGGGGGGGGGGGGGGGGGGGGGGGGGGGGGGGGGGGGGGGGGGGGGGGGGGGGGGGGGGGGGGGGGGGGGGGGGGGGGGGGGGGGGGGGGGGGGGGGGGGGGGGGGGGGGGGGGGGGGGGGGGGGGGGGGGGGGGGGGGGGGGGGGGGGGGGGGGGGGGGGGGGGGGGGGGGGGGGGGGGGGGGGGGGGGGGGGGGGGGGGGGGGGGGGGGGGGGGGGGGGGGGGGGGGGGGGGGGGGGGGGGGGGGGGGGGGGGGGGGGGGGGGGGGGGGGGGGGGGGGCTGAAATTCTTTGAACTTTTCAAATGTTTCAGACTTGTGTTTCATCAAGTAGATATACCCATATCTGCTCAAATCATCTGTGAAGGTCAGAAAATAACGATACCTGTCGTGGACTTAACACGGCAGATGCCCTAGCAAAAGGACTTAGGTGTGGAGCCATCGCAGCTAGGTTAGCTTGAAGGGGTTAAACGGGACAAAGAACATAGAGAGTTTACCCAGGTTCGGCCCCTCTCAACGAGGTAAAAGCCTACTCCTGCTTTAGTTGTATTGCTTGGGTTTCGATTACCAGGGAGCGGATATGCTTGACCTAGTTCTTGATGAGTTGTTTCTTGAGTTAACCCGCCGCCGGGTCACCCCTTTATATACAGGCTGATGCCCGGCGGCTTACAGAGTCCCGGCCGGCTCATACAAAACGTGTCTGGCTCGGTATCTAACTAAGCTTGCCTTACAATACAAGTTAAACATATGGCGGCTCATACCCGTGGACCTCAAGTCGTCCCCGGGTCTTGGGCCTTCAATAATCTTGCTCTATGAACCTCCATCTTCATATCTTCTTGGGCCTCTTCATATTAAGCCACCAGTTGCATGACCCGGCCCCTCCTGGGCGGGTCATACCCAGTAGTCATATTCCCAACATTAGGCCGCAGGTTGATTTGAACTTGTTCACATCAATCTTCAGTACTTGATTTAGTAGAATTTTCCATCGTCAATTTTTACCAATTCACTGTAACCCGCCATGACGTCACATCTCAGAATTGTGTTAACCCGCCATGACATCATCTTGCAATAACTTCGCACGAAGCCCAGAACATCTCAACAGATCTCTATCTTTAATGGACCTTCCGAAAATCGAGGCTTCCGTGTAACCGCATAATCCTTTTTTTAGCCTCCTCGATTCCCGCGCATGCCATTTATCCATCTCCTTATAAATAGGGACAGGGGGTCCTCCTTTTCACTTTTACCTTGCCCCCTCGTCTTCATCTTCTTCCTCGCGACGCCTCTGCCATCCCGAGCTGCACCGCCGCCGTCTCCGTCGAGCATCCTCAACTCTGGCCGCTGCATCGACCTGATCGGACCAGAGCACTGCGGCACGCCTCCGATGTTCATCTGCATCAGTAGGTATTCTCCTTCCTCATAGCAGATCTGCATTAGGGTTTTCACCATTCATCGGTGTTCTTCACTGCTCCTTATTTTCTTCTCTAAATCGTGTAGTTTGATCTGAATATGGTACCAAAGTTTTGCGGTAGCAGTTTAGCATCCCTTTTCAATCAAAGAAGATCCTCCCTCTGTACAAAAAATCTCATCTGAGTACACAAGTTCCTCTGTTGCCGCCACCTTAGGTTTAGAATTTATTTTATTTTCTAAGCTGTTGTAGATCCAAAATCATAGCACCAATATATGGAATTTGTTGGTCCATCACTTAGCAAAAATTCACTTTTAGATCAGTTATACTGCAAACATGCGGGCGGCTCATACCATAAGCCGTAACCCGCCATATAGCATTAGTCCCCTTGTTAAGCCGCCAATATGTGTTCACAATTCATATGACCCAGCACTGCCTTCCGGTTTAATCATGTCAACCTTTATAGCACTTACTTTTTGATCATTGGCCGGCTTAACAGCATAATCTTAAACCAGCAATATTTTCTTTTTAGGCCTTCATCCTCAAAATGACCAAAACTGTCACCCCATGCAACTGGGTCGCCTCCCGGGTTACTGAGCAAACATTGAACGAGCATGTCCAAGTGGGCATCTTAGCCGCAAAGGACGTCATTCATTGGAGGGTCCCAGGAACAGAGACTACTCCTGCCCCCAAAGAAGGCGAAGTCATTGTCTTTACTGACCACATGCTCCGGGGGTTTACCCCACCCGGCTCAAAATTCTTTCGTGATGTACTGCATTTCTTCCAGCTTCACCCTCAAGATATCGGACCCAATTCTGTTTCAAACATCTGCAATTTTCAAGTGTTTTGCGAAGTGTACCTTCAACAGGAGCCCACTGTCGAATTGTTCAGGGAATTCTACTACCTGAACCGCCAGACCAAGTTCATGGATGGGCCCAGCCTAGAACTAGGGGGCATTTCAATTCAGAGGCGCAAAGAAGCCACTTTCCCTGCCGCCACACTCCCCAGTCATCCTAAAGACTGGAATCGGACTTGGTTTTATTGTAAAGATACATCTCCAGAAGGTGAAAATCCTCTGTCGGGTTGCCGTGAAAACCGGCTTAGCAACAGACATCCACTGCCAGAGCGGATCAGCACAGAAGAACGGGCCAAATATATGCCCGTATTTTCAAAAATAAGAGCCTTGATGGCCAATGGTTTGACTGGTGTTGATCTGGTTCGTTGCTGGGTCGCATGGAGAATCTTGCCCCTAAGCCGCCGATCCGGCTTAATGTGCGAGTATACCGGCGATGTTAAGGACCCGCTGCGTTATTCTCCAATTCGTCTGGATGACCAACAGATTAATGACATGACCAAGACTCTGCTCCATGAGAGTTTAGCAACTTGCAGCACAGTGGGGCTGAACCCCTTCTGCACCCTCAACAAGCCTCCGACTGTAAGTATTTTTTGAGTAACCTTTACTAACCCATTATTTATCAACATGCCTTCTCATTATTACTTGAATCTCTGCAGGCTGACTCCCCCTTCTGGAGCAAAAAACTTCAGGATAAACCGGCGAAGAAGACCCGGACAATGCATAAGGCTCCTAAAAAGCCTACCAAGAAGAAGACCAATCCCTCTGAGTTATTTAACTTGGATGATGATGATGAGTCGGAGGTAGAACTTGACTCCCTTGGCTCATTTTTTGTACATCTTATTAACAATGATCACTATCAGGATGATGCGGAGGCCAGCCGTGCAGACGATGAAGAGGTAATTACTCTCTCCACTGGCTCAGAACATTTGCCAAGACAGAAAGTTCGACAAGCGAGCCAGAAAGTAAGGTTTTCTCACCCTTTAGCTTACTTATATCCCAACTTTATTTTGAAGAAGCAGCAGCATGAAGCTCGCTGCACAACCCGAAACAACGGTGGTGGTATTCTCTCCTCCGGCTTACCCAACACGCCGGTTCCTCGCAAGCGCCGTCCAGAGGTTTCCCAGATTTCCGACTTAGCTTTTCCCAAGGCGGGTCTTTTTCGACAACCTCTTAACCCTTGTGATTCAAACTATCAGGGAACCTCTCACTCTTCATCCGGCGAATCAACTGGAACTCAGATTCTCTTATTCAAACCCGTTCCTGGGTAAGAACATTAACCTTGTTTGCTCATAATCACTTACTCAATTGATATATTAATCTTGTCCTGCGCCTTGTTTTCAGTGCTATGGCTAAACCCAGCAAGAAACTGAAGGTTAATAAACCGGCCGAAGATCCCAAGGTTACTGAACCGGAGAAGCAAACACTGTTTGAGTCTTTGCATCAAACTTCTGAAGCAGCCATGGATGATCTGCCGCCAGAGGAGCACCATGTCACCATGGACTCCATGAATGTTGATCCGGAGAATGCTAAGCCGCCCAGTCCCGCTCAGCCGGCTCAAGAGACCGAAGATGCAATAGTTACCGGGACGGCTTATACAGCTCCAGGCAACGCCACCGTCTTATCCAAGCACAGCGCCAAAGAAGAATTCTCAGCTGCTGACAAAGGCAAGTGGAAATTGGATCGGGAGAACTATGCTAAATTCAATGCCCATGAGATTCACGCGGGTTATCTAAACCGCCTTCACACCAGCCATGATTTTGAAGCCGGCCTGGTCAACCTCATGAAGGAGCGTTTTGAGGTGATTGCTATCAAACCTTCTCATATAAATATTCCTTTGTTAGTCGCCAAGTCTACTGAATATGAAGAATTTGAATATGTTGTAGACTTTAATAGCATCTTTAATCTCGTAGCTATGCCATAGCACTTGTACAACTGCCGCATAAAAACTGGTAGCCCCCAAGGGCCGTCCTAAACTAGAAGTTAAGCCGAGACTTCAAATAATAATGTTCAATTTCGCACATGTAGCCCCCAAGGGCCGGCTTAACCATCATGGCTAAGCCGGGACTTATCACCATACTTATGAATAAAATCCAAATATGTAGCCCCCATGAACCGGCTATAGTTGTAAAAGTTTAGTCGGGTCATCATAGAATTGTCTTCAAAAAAGAGCAATGTACATTAGCCCCCAAGTGCCAAGTAAAATACTTGTATTATGCTTGGGACTTCAAATAAGCTGATTATCATAACCATATATTGATGCTGACTCGCCGTATCTTGTAGGCGGAATTAAATATGAAAGAATCTCAAGTGGCAGATCTGAGGCAAAATATCCAGTCCCAACAATCAGAAACTTCAAAGGCTAAGTCAGAGCTGAAAGCCGCGTTAGAAAACATTGAGACGCTGAAGAAGGATTTCAGCACAGAAAGAACTGGCTGGGAGACTGAGAAGGCTGCTTTGTTAAAAAGAGCAGAAGATGCTGAGGCTGCCCTTAAGCCGGTGACTGACGAATTATCCGGCTTAAAGCATCAAATCAATAGCATGACAACCGCCATCTTTGGTAAGTAATATTGCCTCTCAATCTTTCATCATCAATGTTGAACAACCATTCAGCCGGTTTATCAATATCTTTGGTAACACAGGCCCCAGGGTTTCCCATTTTGGCTCAGACATGCGCATGAAGCTAAAAGTCGCCTATACTCTTGTGGAACAATTATACATCGGCGCGCAACGAGCCATCGCTGCCGTCTCTTATACCAAACAGCCACCTACTCTTATCAGAGAAACTTTGGACAAGCTGTCAGTTGTACCCCAAAGGGCAGAAGAAATAAAACGGCCAGCCACCAGGGCTGGTGCCATTACCGCCCTGAGCCGGGCCAAAGCATGGCAGGCAGAGCTTGACCCGGAGGAGCTGGCTACTGGCTGCCCAAGCTTAAAAGAAGACGGGTCTCCCTTCACTGCAGAAGACTTCGCCAAAATTGTCAAGGAGATACGGCCGTTCGCAAGCAAACTGGCTGAGGAATCTGAGCTCTCCAAATATCAGGCGGCTTATACCGCTCAAAATGAAAAATTGAAAGCGCCAGTTTATCCAGTCACGGACTTGATTCCTCCAACACGTAAGCACACTTTTGCTCCTGACATTGATCCCTCCATGCTCATAGATGATGAGGCTATATTCAAAGTTGTAACTGGCGTCAACTGGACATCACCTGATTTCCAGCCAGTGGAGGAAGAAGAAGAACCGGTGCAGGATGACCCGGAATCTTCGATACGCCAAGGCCAAGACAACTGATCCAAGGGCCGGTTTATCATCCGCAGCATTGGATGCTGTGTGCATCACAACACTTATTCTTTTGGGCCACATGATGCCTTGTAATAGGCTAGTTAAAAACAATGATCTGCCATGCCATCGTGCATGTTTATCTTGATAAAACTTTAAATCGTCGATCTTGATATGGAAAGATCTGCCGTTTCTGCTCATAATATTATCAGTCATATAAGTCATATTCATCATATTCCCTGCACACAAGCAGATAACATGTGCCCTGGCGGTTTACCCCAGGGCGGATCATGATGTCCAATATAAGAGCCGCTGGTGACTGTATAGTCCATAACCAGGGCGGGTTATCAAAATCTCGCATATTCATAGAGTAAACAAATAACATACCTGTTATATTTGTTCATACTGCCGGCTTACCATGCCATATGCAGCAAGGGTAACAGCCCAAAAAATTTGAGAGCACAGAATTCCAAGTGCTCAATCAAGGCATACTGGTGACTTATCGTCCAAAGCCAGGCCGGGTTCTCAAAACCCCAGATATACTCAAATATGAGTCATAAGGATTCAGGCTACATGGCCTAAATCAATGTTAAGCCATACGTCAAGATGGCACAAAAACATGAACCCAAACAAAGTTCAAAAACAAATAACAAATCAAGTAAAAACAAGGCCTTCATAGGCTGCCAAGCCTCAATATCAAGTGCTATTCAAGGGCCGCACAACCATTGAGTTAATCCTTTATTCAAACCTGTAAGCCGGGCCTCGCATGACCAATCACCATTTTAACTTTGACAAGTTCAGGGTCTTTATAAGATTGACTATCAAGAGTTCGGCGGGTCATCCAGATAACCTGGGCGGAGTGGCAGACATATAGACAGGATAACCCAGAGTTTTTGGTGTTTTTCACCTGGCATCCAAGCCGATCAAAAGGGTCAGTAAAGCTATGTTCATTGAACAATAAGCCCCCAAGTGACCAATAATGAGCCTTTAAGGAAGGATACCTATGTTTGAACTGCTCATTGCAGCAAGTTCTCTTTGGTACCCGTTCAGTTTGGGCCATAAGCCTCCAAGCAATTTGCATCAAGGCGTGTAAGCCGGATCAATAGGGTAGTCATAGCTATGCTCAATGAGCAGGAAGCTCCCAAGTAATTTTTAAACAAGGCGTGCAAGCCGGATCAAGAGGGTAGTCACAGCTATGCTCAATAAGCAGGAAGCCCCCAAGTGATCTTATGAACTGACAATAAAGACTTAGATACTCAGAAATGAAACGACAGAGGCCCTGAATTATCAGGGATGCCGGCTTTATTATACTTGATCATAATATATACAAGGATGAAAATATATACAACACCAGAGCCAGTGGCTCAGGTATAATAAGGCCGCAGATGAGCAATATTCCACGGCCGGCGGGTCTCCTCCTCGGATGTGCGTGAGTCCTTGTGATCTCGAATATCAATGAGGTAGTATGACCCATTGTTCAAGTTCTCGCTGACCACAAAAGGCCCTTCCCAAGGTGGAGACAACTTGTGCATATCAGTTTGATCCTGGATGAGCCAGAGCACCAAATCGCCTTCTTGAAAGGTTCGAGTTTTAACCCGACGGCTATGATAGCGACGCGGATCTTGCTGGTATATCGCCGAACAAGCCGCCGCAAGGTCACGCTCCTCATCCAAGAGATCAAGAGCATCCTGACGTGCTTTTACATTATCAGCTTCAACATAAGCCGCCACACGGGGCGAGTCGTGACGGATGTCACTAGGGAGAACCGCCTCTGCTCCGTAAACCATGAAGAAAGGCGTATAACCCGTGGATCTATTGGGGGTAGTATTTATACTCCAAAGCACTGAGGGCAACTCCTCAAACCCAACAACCCGGCATCCTCTGCAAAGGGACCATAAGCCGAGGCTTGATACCTCTCAAGATCTCTTGATTGGCCCTTTCAGCTTGACCATTGGACTGGGGGTGAGCCACCGATGAGACGTCAAGACGAATATGCTCTCGTTGACAAAACTCTTTCATAGCACCTTTGGACAGATTAGTGCCATTATTAATTATGATGCTATGAGGGTAGCCGAAGCGAAAAATCACCTTTTTAATGAATTGAACCGCCGTGGCCGCATCACATTTTCTGACCGGCTCTGCCTCAACCCACTTTGTAAATTTGTCAACTGCCACCAACAGGTGGGTCTTTTTATCCTTGGATCGCTTAAAAGGCCCAACCATATCCAGCCCCCAGACCGCAAACGGCCACGTAATTGGAATCATTCTCAATTCTTGAGCCGGCATATGAGCTCGTTTGGAAAACTTCTGACAACCATCACACTTGCTAACCAGGTCCTCTGCATCAGCATGAGCCGTCAGCCAATAAAATCCATGACGAAAAGCCTTGGCTACGAGAGACTTAGAGCCGGCATGATGACCACAATCTCTTTCATGAATCTCCCTTAGAATTTCACGGCCCTCTTCAGGAGATATGCATCGCTGAAACACCCCTGTGATACTGCATCGGTGTAACTCGCCATTGACAATGGTCATTGACTTAGATCGCCGGGTTATCTGCCTGGCCAAAGTTTCATCCTCAGGTAACTCACCCCGGGTCATATAAGCCAAATATGGCATCGTCCAATCAGGGATAACGTGAAGAGCCGCCACCAACTGTGCCTCTGGATCAGGAATAGCAAGATCCTCTTTTGTGGGCAACCTAACTGAAGGATTATTCTGAATGTCTAGAAAAACATTAGGTGGTACCGGCTTACGCTGAGACCCCAGCCGGCTTAATGCATCAGCCGCCTCATTTTTCCTGCGATCAACATGCTCCACTTGATAGCCTTTGAAATGACCAGCAATAGCATCAACCGCCCGACAGTAAGCCGCCATGAGCGGGTCTTTGGAATCCCAAGTTCCTGAGACTTGCTGAGCCACCAGATCTGAATCGCCAAAGCATCTGACCCGGCTTAAATTCATCTCTTTAGCCATCCGAAGGCCATGGAGCAAGGACTCATACTCAGCTGCATTGTTAGTACAAGGAAACATCAACCTTAAGACATAACAAAATTTATCACCTTGTGGGGAAGTCAAGATGACTCCAGCCCCCGAGCCTTCCAGCTGCCTGGATCCATCAAAATGAATAGTCCAATACGTATTATCAGGCTTCTCCTGTGGCATCTGTAACTCCGTCTAGTTATTGATGAAATCCACAAGTGCTTGAGACTTGATGGCTGTCCGGGGCATGTATTTCAGACCATGAGGTCCAAGCTCAATGGCCCACTTAGCCACCCGGCTTGTGGCTTCTCTATTTTGAATAATATCGCCCAGAGGAGCAGAACTGACCACAGTGATGGGATGACCAAGGAAATATTGTTTTAATTTACGACTAGCCATGAACACTCCATAAACCAGCTTCTGCCAATGTGGGTACCTCTGCTTAGATTCAATTAGCACCTCACTGACATAATAAACCGGCCTCTGAACCGGAAACTCCTTGCCTGACTCCTTTCTTTCCACAACAACCGCCACACTGACGGCTCTGTTATTAGCAGCCACATATAAAAGCAAGGGCTCCTTGTTAATAGGAGCTGCGAGAACCAGAGGCTCAGCCAACTATTTTTTAAGTGCCTCAAACGCCTGATTAGCAGCATCACTCCAAACAAAGTGGTCCGTTTTCTTCATCATCTGGTAGAGGGGGGTAGCCTTTTCTCCCATGCGGCTTATAAACCGGCTTAAGGCCGCGATACGACCCGCCAAACGCTGGACATCATTAATGCATGCCGGCTTAGCCAAAGAAGTGATAGCCTTGATTTTCTCTGGGTTAGCTTCAATGCCTCTCTCAGAGACCAAAAAACCCAAGAGCTTACCTGCCGGCACGCCAAATACACACTTTGCCGGGTTAAGCATCATCTTGTAGACCCGGATGTTGTCAAAGGTCTCCTTTAAATCATCTAACAGGGTCTCTTTCTTCCTGGATTTCACAACAATATCATCCACATAAGCATGAACATTGCCTCCAATCTGATCATGGAGGCAATTCTGAACACAACGCTGGTAAGTCGCCTGGGCACTCTTGAGCCCAAAAGGCATAGACACATAGCAGAAGGCCCCAAAGGGAGTGATAAAAGTTGTCTTCTCCTGGTCCTTAACTGCCATCTTGATCTGATGATAACCAGAATAAGCATCTAAAAAACTCAGGCGCTCACAACCCGCCGTAGCATCAATAATCTGATCAATACGAGGGAGAGCGAAAGGATCAGCCGGACAAGCCTTGTTAAGGTCTGTGTAATCCACACACATACGCCAAGTGCCATTTTTCTTAAGCACCAGCACCGGGTTAGCCAACCACTCAGGATGAAAAACTTCAATGATAAATCTGGCTGCCAAGAGCCAGGCCACCTCTTCACCAATGGCCTTGCGTCTCTCTTCATTAAAACGTCGAAGAAATTGCTTGACCGGTTTAAACTTCGGATCAATATTGAGAGTGTGCTCAGCGAGTTCCCTCGGTACACCTGGCATGTCTGAAGGCTTCCATGCGAAGATGTCCCGGTTCTCACGGATGAACTCGATGAGCGCGCTTTCCTATTTCGGATCCATATTGGCACTGATAATAAACTGTTGGGATGAATCGCCAGGGACAAAGTCAACCTGCTTGGTGTCATCAGCCGACTTGAACTTCAACAAGGGGTCATGCTCTGTAGTTGGCTTCTTCAAGGGACTCATATCCGCCAGGTCAACATTATTCTTGTAAAACTTCAACTCCTCTGTTGCATAAACAGACTCAGCATAAGCGGCATCGCCTTCTTCACACTCCAGGGCTATCTTCCTGTTACCATGCACCGTGATGGTGCCCTTATGACCCGGCATTTTGAGCTGCAGATAAACATAACAAGGCCGCGCCATAAACTTGGCATAAGCCGGCCGCCCAAACAAGGCGTCATAAGGGCTCTGAATTTTGACCACCTCAAAAGTCAATGTTTCAACCCGATAATCATGCTCATCGCCAAAAGCCACTTCTAAGGCTATCTTACCCACTGGATATGCCGACTTACCAGGCACCACTCCATGAAACACAGTAGAAGACGGCTTGAGATCTTTGTCAGTCAATTCCATACGGCGAAAAGTATCATAATACAGAATATTGATACTGCTGCCCTCGTCCATAAGTACCTTTGTAAACTTGTATCCACCAACCTGTGGAGCAACCACCAGCGCCAGCTGACCCGGGTTGTCAACCCGGGGCGGGTGATCCTCACGGCTCCATATGATAGGCTGCTCTGACCATCGCGAGTATCGAGGGACCGCCGGCTCAACCGTGCTCACTGCTCGTTTATGAACCTTCTGGTCTCGCTTGCATAGGTTTGTTGTGAAAACATGATACTGACCACTATTTAGCTGCTTCGGATTACTCTGATAGCCAGACTGCTGCTGCTGATTACCTTGACCGGACTACTGATTACCACCACCTTGATTGCCTTGGCCATGAAAACCAGAGTTTGAACCGCCACCTCCAAAACCAGGCCCGTGAGAGCCGGATCCTGACCCGCCGTTCGGGCCGTTCTGATAAAAACCGGAATTTCTATACTCCCTCATAATGAAGCAATCTTTCCATAAATGAGTGACTGGCTTATCCTGAGTACCGTGCTTTGGACAAGGCTGATTCATTATTGCCTCAAGGTTAAACTTTGGCCCACCAAACCGGGGCGTTGATGATTTCCCTTTACGGCGCTGGCTGCTATTCTGCGTGCTGGTGTTAGCCACAAAATCTGAACCGCCATCGGTTTGCTTGCGCTTACCGTTGTTACCTTGACCCGCCGTATTATGATGCTGTCCCTTTCCATTGCCGCCCTTCTTCCCCTTGCTAGCCTTCTCTTCGTCAGACGCCGGGTCCTTCGTACTATCTGAGTCGGCATATTTGGTTAGAGCCGCCATGAGTTCTTCCATATCATTGTAGTGGCGCTTAAGCCGCCCCAGCTTCTGTTTGAGGGGAAGGAAACAACATTTTTTCTCTAAAATCAGGATGGCTGAGCCGACATTAATGCTATCTGATGAATGAATGACTTCCGAGACCCGGCGAACCCAGTGATTGGTTGACTCATCCTCAAGCTAGACGCAAGCATCAAGGTCGATGATCCCCATGGGTTGCTTACACATATCTCTGAAATTCTGAATAAAATGCGCCTTTAACTGCGCCCACGAACTGATGGAGTTGGCAGGTAACCCTTTCAGCCAGGTATGAGCCGGCCCATCCAACATAATGGTGAAATACTTGGCGTACACAGCGTCGTTGACATCTAGCATCTCCATGGCCATCTCATAGCTCTCAATCCATGCTTCCGGAGGTTGATCAGCTATGTAGTTGGGCACTTTGCGAGGGCCCTTAAAATCCTTGGGCAGACGCTCATTACGTAAGGCCGGCACTAGGCACGGCACCCCCACAGTCCTAGAAGTCATCCCAGCCTCTATAGACGAGGACGGGTTATGTTGGGGTTGCTGATAAGCCGCCAACTGAGCCGCCAGCTCCGTCTCCCGACGTGCCCTTGGCCTGGTCCACTAAAGCCTGAGCATGGTTATTAGCACGTGGCGGGTCACGCCCACGGGGCTGGTTATGGTGCTGCTCACTGCTCGAAACCGCCGGTGACTCAATGCGCCGGCTGTAACTCCGGCTTGGGCGTGGGGTTGAATGGATCCGCTCACGGCTATACGAATATGCCGCCTGTTGAACCAACGCGGTTTGAAGAAGCTCCACAGCCTTCCGGGTCTCAACTACCGCGGGAGACTCGCCTTGCATCGGGAGAGCCGCCAGCCATGATGCCGCAACAATCATGTTGTCCAAAGGGTTAGAAAAATGACCCGGCGGTGTCGGCACCTGCTGAGGCGGGGTTAAATTCAAACGAGGCGGGTCTGCGA
The DNA here is from genome assembly GCA_036873465.1 of Thinopyrum obtusiflorum. Classification (NCBI taxonomy): domain Eukaryota; kingdom Viridiplantae; phylum Streptophyta; class Magnoliopsida; order Poales; family Poaceae; genus Thinopyrum; species Thinopyrum obtusiflorum. The sequence goes on from JAAAWM010012231.1 coordinate 257,558, forward strand.
CTTGCGGCTGAGCCGTCCCTCCAGTCACGGGTGCCTCAATAGCCCGGGTTACCTCAGGTGGATTGCTTGGCCCGGCTCTGGGTGTGTTAAAGAGATTCCTCGCATCGTACTCCGGAGGTAGCCGACTCATGTGCCTCCTTCGTAAAACGGCGTTAGATGCATTCTGGTCCAAGGTTAACCGGAAATTCTCTGCTTGAATCCGTTGCGTCTCCACGTCCAGGGCGGCTCGTTCTGTCGTCATCCTAGCGTTCTCAACATTAAGCTCAACTCTGGCTTGAGCTATCTCATCTCATAGTTTCGCCACATCCACCTTATGATGCGCTTGAGTCTCCGGAGTAACCTCTACCTCTAGCAGAGTTGCCAAGGCGTCCAAGAGCTCGGACAAAACTTGAGCCGGCGGGCGCACAGGACCGCTCGCGCCAGCCGCTGCTTCGGCCGTTGAACCGAAAGTCATGGCTGCCGCAGTTGACGATTGCAGCACTGGTTGCGTTCCAGCCATGAAGATCGTGACCCTATTCGGCAGCTCATAGGGGTCCGGAATACTATCGCCATCGGAATAGCCCCCAAGCCCGCCGTCTTGCAGCTGATACATTGAATTAGTCTCACCGGTTGAGGACTCACCATCAGAGTGGATGGCCGTCTCTCCACTAGACGCAGATCCTTCCTCCAAATCCGATCCATGCACAAACCCCACAAAGGTGTGCTTCACGGCGGCTTGAACCTCGGCGGGTCATGCACGCCGAGCCGTCTCGATGATGTTGGTGCAGATGTCCGGCTCAAGCTTCGACTCGCCGATCTTGCCGATGAAGACATGGATTCCGTCGAAGGGGACCCGGTACCCGTACTCGATTGAATCAGCCTCGGGACCCCAGCCTGCGTCGTCGATGTAGATCTTGCCGCGGCGACTCTTGGTCATCCGACCCACGGCATATCCCTTGATCCCTGTGAAGCTGCCCTTCAAGAACTCGAAACCACCGTGCGCTGGCCCGACGGTGGGCGACAACTGTCGTGGACTTAACACGGCAGATGCCCTAGCGAAAGGACTTAGGTGTGGAGCCATCGCAGCTAGGTTAGCTTGAAGGGGTTAAACGAGACAAAGGACACAGAGAGTTTACCCAGGTTCGGCCCCTCTCAACGAGGTAAAAGCCTACTCCTACTTTAGGTTGTATTGCTTGGGTTTCGATTACCAGGGAGCGAATACGCTTGACCTAGTTCTCGATGAGTTGTTTCTTGAGTTAACCCGCCGCCGGGTCACCCCTTTATATACAGGCTGATGCCCGGCGGCTTACAGAGTCCCGGCCGGCTAATACAAAACATGTCCGGCTCGGTATGTAACTAAGCTTGCCTTACAATACAAGTTAAACATATGGCGGCTCATACCCGTGGTCCTCAAGTCATCCCCGGGTCTTGGGCCTTCAATAATCTTGCTCTATGAACCGCCATCTTCATATCTTCTTGGGCCTCTTCATCTTAAGTCGCCAGTTGCATGACCCGGCCCCTCCTGGGCGGGTCATACCCAGTAGTCATATTCCCAACAATACCCGCCGCGTGCCTCAACACTCATCGAACCGCATACATCGGTATGTATTATTTCCAATAAGTCATTAGCTCGCTCCATTGTTCAGGAGAACGGAGTTTTAGTCATCTTGCCCATAAGGCATGGTTCGTAAGTATCAAATGATTCATAATCAAGTGATTCCAAAAGCCCATCTGCATGGAGTTTCTTCATGCGCTTTACACCAATATGACCTAAATGGTAGTGCCACAAATATGTTGCACTATCATTATCAACTTTGCATCTTTTGGCATCAATATTATGAATATGTGTATCACCACGATCGAGATTCAACAAAAATAGACCACTTTTCAAAGGTGCATGACCATAAAAGATATTACTCATATAAATAGAACAACCATTATTCTCTGATTTAAATGAATAACCGTCTCACACTAAACAAGATCCAGATATAATGTTCATGCTCAACGCTGGCACCAAATAACAATTACGCAGGTCTAAAACTAATCCCGAAGGTAGATGTAGAGGTAGCGTGCCGACGGCGATCACATCGACCTTGGAACCATTCCCGACGCGCATCGTCACCTCGTCCTTAGCCAATCTTTGTTCAATCCGTAGCTCCTGTTTCGAGTTACAAATATGAGCAACCGAACCAGTATCAAATACCCAGGTGCTACTACGAGCATTAGTAAGGTACACATCAATAACATGTATATCAAATATACCTTTGTTCACTTTGCCATCCTTCTTATCCGCCAAATACTTGGGGCAGTTCCGCTTCCAGTGACCAGTCCCTTTGCAGTAGAAGCACTCAGTTTCAGGCTTGGGTCCAGCTTTGGGCTTCTTCCCGGGAGTGGCAACTTGCTTGCCATTCTTCTTGAAGTTCCCCTTCTTTCCCTTGCCATTTTTCTTGAAACTAGTGGTCTTGTTAACCATCAACACTTGATGCTCCTTCTTGATTTCTACCTCCGCAACTTTGAGCATTGCGAAGAGCTCGGGAATTGTCTTCTCCATCCCTTGCATATTATAGTTCATCACGAAGCCTTTGTAGCTTGGTGGCAGTGATTGAAGAACTCTGTCAATAACACTATCATCTGGAAGATTAACTCCCAGCTGAGTCAAGTGATTATGATATCCAGACATTCTGAGTATGTGTTCACTGACAGAACTGTTCTCCTCCATCTTGCAGCTATAGAACTTGTTGGAGACTTCATATCTCTCAACTCGGGCATTTGCTTGAAATATTAACTTCAACTCCTGGAACATCTCATATGCTCCATGACGTTCAAAACGTCTTTGAAGTCCCGATTCTAAGCCGTAAAGCATGGCACACTGAACTATCGAGTAGTCATTAGATTGAGCTTGCCAGATGTTCATAACATCAGCATCTGCTCCTGCAGCAGGCCTTTCACCTAGCGGTGCATCAAGGACATAATTCTTCTGTGCAGCAATGAGGATAATCCTCAAGTTACGGACCCAGTCCGCGTAGTTGCTACCATCATCTTTCAACTTAGCTTTCTCTAGGAACGCATTAAAATTCAAGGAAATGGTAGCACGGGACATTGATCTACAACATAGATATGCAAAAACTATCAGGACTGAGTTCATGATAAATTAAGTTCAATTAATCAAATTACTTAAGAACTCCCACTTAGATAGACATCCCTCAAGTCATCTAAATGATACGTGATCCAAATCAACTAAACCATGTCCGATCATCACGTGAGATGGAGTAGTCATCAATGGTGAACATCTCTATATTGATCATATCTACTATATGATTCACGTTCGACCTTTCGGTCTCCAGTGTTCCGAGGCCATGTCTGTACATGCTAGGCTCGTCAAGTTTAACCCGAGTATTCCGCATGTGCAAAACTGTCATGCACCCGTTGTATTTGAACGTAGAGTCTATCACACCCGATCATCACGTGGTGCCTCAACACGATGAACTGTCGCAACGGTGCATACTTAGGGAGAACACTTATACCTTGAAATTTAGTGAAGGGATCATCTTATAATGCTACCGTCGTTCTAAGAAAAATAAGATGCATAAAGGATAAACTTCACATGCAATCAAAATATGTGACATGATATGGCCATCATCATCTTGTGCTTTTGATCTCCATCTCCAAAGCATCGTCATGATCTCCATCATCACCGGCTCGACACCTTGATCTCCATCGTTGCGTCGTGGTCGTCTCGCCAACTATTGCTTCTACAACTATCGCTAACGCATAGAGATAAAGTAAAGCAATTACATGGCGTTTGCATTTCATACAATAAAGCAACAACCATAAGGCTCCTGCCAGTTGCCGATAGCTTTTACAAAACATGATCATCTCATACAACAACGTATATCACATCATGTCTTGACCATATCACATCACAACATGCCCTGCAAAAACAAGTTAGACGTCCTCTACTTTGTTGTTGCAAGTTTTACATGGCTGCTACGGGCTTCTAGCAAGAACCGTTCTTACCTACGCATCAAAACCACAACGGTGATTTATCAAGCTTGCTGTTTTAACCTTCAGCAAGGACCGGCCGCAGTCAAATTTGATTCAACTAAAGTAGGAGAAACAGACACCCGCCAGCCACCTTTATGCAAAACTAGTTGCATGTCTGTCGGTGGAACCGGTCTCATGAACGTGGTCATGTAAGGTTGGTCCGGGTCGCTTCATCCAACAATACCGCCGAATCAAAATAAGACATTGGTGGTAAGCAGCATGACTATCACCGCCCACAACTCTTTGTGTTCTACTCGTGCATATCATCTACGCATAGACCTGGCTCGGATGCCACTGTTGGGAAACGTAGCATGCAATTTCAAAAAAATTCCTACGCTCACGCAAGATCTATCTAGGAGATGCATAGCAACGAGAGGGGGAGAGTATGTCTACGTACCCTCGTAGACCGAAAGCGGAAGCGTTTGATAACGCGGTTGATGTAGTCGAACTTCTTCTCATTCCGACCAATCAAGCACCGAACGTACGGCACCTCCGAGTTCTGCACACGTTCAGCTCGATGATGTCCCTCGAACTCTTGATCCAGCAAAGTGTCGAGGAAGTAGATGAATTCCGTCAGCACAACGGTGTGGTGACAGTGATGGTGAAGTGATCCGCGCAGGGCTTCGCCTAAGCACTATGAAGATATGACCGAGGGTGTAATCTATGGAGGGGGGCGCCGCACACGACTAACAATTGTTGGTCCGTGTTCTAGCGGCGCCCCCCCACGTATATATAGGTTGGAGGGGAGGAGAGGCAGCCAAGGGGGCGCCCAAGTAGGAGGAATCCTACTTGGGGGGGGGGGGGGGGGGGGGGGGGGGGGGGGGGGGGGGGGGGGGGGGGGGGGGGGGGGGGGGGGGGGGGGGGGGGGGGGGGGGGTTCCCCCCTTTCCTTCCTCCTAAGGTGCGGCCCATATAGGGGGCGCAGCAGCCCCTGCTGGCTGCTGCGTTTCCCCTCTTGGCCCATTAGGCCCATATCTTTGCCGGGGGTGCCCGGAACCCCTTTCTCGTGACCCGATATGTACCCGGTACCCCCGGAACACTTTCGGTGTCCGAATATCATCGTCCTATATATGAATCTTTACCTCTCGACCATTTCGAGACTCCTCGTCATGTCCGTGATCTCATCCAGGACTCCGAACAACATTCGGTCACGAAATCACATAACTCATATAATACAAAATCGTCATCGAACGTTAAGCGTGCGGACCCTATGGGTTCGAGAACTATGTAGACATGACCGAGACACCTCTCCGGTCAATAACCAACAGCGGAACCTGGATGCTCATATTGGTTCCCACATATTCTACGAAGATCTTTATCGGTCGAACCGTTATGACAACATACATAATTCCCTTTGTCCATCGGTATGTTACTTGCCCGAGATTCGATCGTCAGTATCTTTATACCTAGTTCAATATCATTACCGGCAAGTCTCTTTACTCGTTCTGTAATACATCATCCTATGACTAAGTCACTTTGCTTGCAAGGCTTCTTATGATGTACATTACCGAGAGGGCCCAGAGATACCTCTCCGATACTCGGAGTGACAAATCCTAATCTCGATCTATGCCAACCCAACAGACACCTTCGGAGATACCTGTAGAGCATCTTTATAATCACCCAGTTATGTTGTGATGTTTGATAGCACACAAGGCATTCCTCCAGTATCCAGGAGTTGCATAATCTCATAGTCGAAGGAATATGTATTTGACATGAAGAAAGCAGTAGCAATAAAACTAAACGATCATTATGCTAAGCTAACGGATGGGTCTTGTCCATCACATCATTCTCCTAATGATGTGATCCCGTTCATCAAATGACAACACATGTCTATGGTTAGGAAACTTAACCATCTTTGATTAACGAGCTAGTCTAAAAGAGGCTTACTAGGGACATAGTGTTTTGTCTATGTATCCACACATGTATCAAGTTTCCGGTTAATACAATTCTAGCATGAATAATAAACATTTATCATGAATAAGGAAATATAAAATAACAACTTTATTATTGCCTCTAGGGCATATTTCCTTCACCTATGCGCCCAGGGGTCTTGGGCCATCGCCCCAGGAACTCCTGCACGTTGCGTACGCAGCTGGTGAGCAGACCTAGCAGCCTCCATTACAAAGGAGGGTGCTTAACACTGTCCAACCCAGCGCGCGCCACTCAGTCGCCGACGTCCATTAAGCTTCGGCTGATGCATACGACGCAGAGTGCCCATAACTGTTCCCACGTGATGGTTAGTGCTATCGGGCCAAAGGCCCACTCGGATCAAATATCCAAAGTTAGTGTGTTGGTAGCGTGCGATAACGAGCAGAGACTCGTGATCGATGTGACCCCGTCGCCCCGTCTCGAGGACTTGCGACAAGGGCTAAGAATGCCCGGCCACGCCTCATAATTATCTCACGGGCACCCTCCAGGTCAACCCGTCTCCACAACACTCGCGGGTACCCCTCAGGGTCGACCCGCCTTTCCAAGTAACAGTTGTAAAGTCCAAGTATCCATGTGTCCATAACATCAGGGGAATCCGAGGTATCACCCTCGTTGGGTTCCTACTCGATGTAACCGTCAAGGTGAACTCGGAGGAATCACCCTCGATGGGTTCACACTTGAGGTGTTGCACGACAGCGTCGTTATCGGTTGTGGTGAAGGAGGAATCACCCTCGATGACCACGACCGAATAGCTACTCTACAGAGTTAACATCAGAAGTGCTAAACGAGGTATCACCCTCGGCACTCGATAGTAACGCTGCAGTGTCGTACAATCCTACTTCTTGAGCTTGCGTTGGTTTTTCCCTTGAAGAGGAAAGGGTGATGCAGCAAAGTAGAGATAAGTATTTCCCTTAGTTTGAGAACCAAGGTATCAATCCAGTAGGAGACAACGCACAAATCACCGAATACCTGCACAAACAATCAAACAACTTGCACCCAATGCGATAAAGGGGTTGTCAATCCCTTCACGGTTATTTGCAAAAGTGAGATCTGATAGAGATAGATAAACGATAAAGTAAATATTTTTGGTATTTTTGTTTTATAGATCGTAAAGTAAAAGATTGCAAAATAGTAGATAGGAAACTTGTATGATGAAAAGTAGAAGATTATATGATGAAAAATAGACCCGGGGGCCATAGGTTTCACTAGAGGCTTCTCTCAAGATAGAAAATAATACGGTGGGTGAACAAATTACTGCCGAGCAATTGATAGAAAAGCACAAAGTTATGACGATATCTAAGGCAATGATCATGAATATAGGCATCACGTCCGTGTTAAGTAGACCGAAATGATTCTGCATCTACTACTATTACTCCACACATCGACCGCTATCCAGCATGCATCTAGAGTATTAAGTTCATAAAGAACGGAGTAATGCATTAAGTAAGATGACATGATGCAGAGGAATTAACTCAAGCAATATGATGAAAACCCCATCTTTTTATCCTCGATGGCAACAATAAAATGCGTGCCTTGCTGCCCCTACTGTCACTGGGAACGAACACCGCAAGATTGAACCCAAAACTAAGCACTTCTCCCATTGCAAGAAAAACCAATCTAGTTGGCCAAACCAAACCGATAGTTCGAAGAGAATTAGAAAGATATCAAATCATGCATAAAAGAATTCAGAGAAGATTCAAATAATATTCATAGATAAGCTGGGGGGGGGGGGGGGGGGGGGGGGGGGGGGGGGGGGGGGGGGGGGGGGGGGGGGGGGGGGGGGGGGGGGGGGGGGGGGGGCTTAATTCCTGCTCGTCCTCGAGTAGGTAAATGATAAAAACAGAATTTTTGATGTGGAATGCTGAGGAGAACATGATATTGAGAATCAAAGAGAGAGAAGAAGCCATCTAGCTACTAGCTATGGACCCGTAGGTCTGTGGTAAACTACTCAACGCTTCATCGGAAGGGCAATGGTGTTGATGAGAAGCCCTCCATGATCGAATCCCCCTCCGGCAGGGTGCCGGAAAAGGTCCCTAGATGGGATCTCACGGGTACAGAAGGTTGCGGCGGTGGAAAAGTCTTTTCGTGGATGCCTCTGTTGGTTTGGGGATATATGAGTATATATAGGCGAAAGAATTAGGTCAGGAAGTGCACGAGGGGCCCACAAGGGTGGGGGTGCGCCCTCCGTCCTTGTGGCCGCCTCGTGGCTCCTCCGACTTCATCTCCAAGTCTCCTGGTTTCCTTCTGGTCCAAGAAAAATCATCGTGAAAGTTTCATTCCGTTTGGACTCCGTTTGGTATTCCTTTTCTGCGAAACTCAAAAACAAGGGAAAAAACTGAAACTGGCACTGGGCTCTAGGTTAATAGGTTAGTCCCAAAAATAATATAAAATGGGGGGGGGGGGGGGGGGGGGGGGGGGGGGGGGGGGGGGGGGGGGGGGGGGGGGGGGGGGGGGGGGGGGGGGGGGGGGGGGGGGGGGGGGGGGGGGGGGGGGGGGGGGGGGGGGGGGGGGGGGGGGGGGGGGGGGGGGGGGGGGGGGGGGGGGGGGGGGGGGGGGGGGGGGGGGGGGGGGGGGGGGGGGGGGGGGGGGGGGGGGGGGGGGGGGGGGGGGGGGGGGGGGGGGGGGGGGGGGGGGGGGGGGGGGGGGGGGGGGGGGGGGGTTGCCTCCCCTAGGGTTTCTGGAATATTGGGGTATTTATAGAGCAAAGAGGCAGTGCGGGAGGCCACCGAGGTGGGCACAACCCACCAGGGCGCGCTTGGGCCCCCAGGTGCACCCAGGTGGGTTGTGCCCCCCTCGGGGCACCCATCTGGTACTTCCTTGGCCCAACTTGTGTCTTCAGGTCTAGAAAAAATCACCAAAAAAGTTTCGCTGCGTTTGTACTCCGTTTGGTATTGATTTCCTGTGAAGTAATAAGCAAAAAACAGCAACTGGCACTGGGCACTATGTCAATAGGTTAGTCCCAAAAAATGATATAAAGTTGCTACAAAATAATTGTAAAACATACAAGAATGATAATATAACAGCATGGAACAATCAAAAATTACAGATACGTTGGAGACGTATCAGACGCTTGATAAGATTTTCAATGAGTACATAACTTGACAAGATTTTGAAGGAGTTCAAAATGGATTAGTCAAAGAAGGAGTTCTAGCCTGTATTGTAAGGTATGAAGTTGAGTAAGACTCAAAGCCCGACCACGACAGAAGATAGAGAGAGAATGAAAGTCATTCCCTATGCCTCAGCCATAGGTTCTATAAAGTATGCCGTACTGTGTACTAGACCTATTGTGTACCTTGCCATGAGTTTGGCAAGGGGTACAATAGTGATCCAGGTGTAGATCACCGGACAGCGGTCAAAATTATCCTAAGTTACCTAAGAGGACTAAGGAAATATTTCTCGGTTATGGAGGTGATAAAGAGTTCATCGTAGAGGGTTACGTCAATGCAAGCTTTGACACCGATTCGGATGACTCTGAGTCTCAATCTAGATACATATTGAAAGTGGGAGCAATTAGTTAGAGTAGCTCCATGCAGAGCTTTGTAGACATAGAAATTTGCAAAATACATACGGATCTGAATGTGATAGACCCGTGGACTAAACTTCTCTCACAAGCAAAACATGATCACACCTTAGTACTCTTTGGGTGTTAACCACATGGCGATGTGAACTAGATCATTAACTCTAGTAAACTCTTTGGGTGTTGGTCACATGGCGTTGTGAACTATGGGTGTTAAATCACATGGTGATGTGAACTAGATTATTGACTCTAGTGCAAGTGGGAGACTGATCGAAATATGCCCTAGAGGCAATAATAAAATGGTTATTATTATATTTCCTTAATGATGATAAAGGTTTATTATTCATGCTAGAATTGTATTGATCGGAAACTTAAATACATGTGTGAATACATAAACAAATATTATGTCCCTAGTAAGCCTCTACTAGACTAGCTCATTGATCAAATATGGTTAAGGTTTCCTAAGCATAGACATGTGTTGTCATTTGATAACGGGATCACATCATTAGGAGAATGATGTGATGGACAAGACCCATCCGGTAGCTTAGCATATGATCGTTCAGTTTATTGCTACTGCTTTCTTAATGTCAAATACATATTCCTTTGACTATGAGATTACACAACTCTTAGATACCGGAGGATACCTTGCGTGCTATCAAACATCACAACGTAACTAGGTGATCATAAAGATGCTCTACAGGTATCTCCGAAGGTGTTTGTTGAACTAGCGTAGATCGACATTAGGATTTGTCACTTCGTGTATCGGAGAGGTATATCTGGGTCCTCTCGGTAATACACATCATAAGAAGCCTTGCAAGCAAAGTGACTAAGGAGTTAGTTACGAGATGATGTATTACAGAATGAGTAAAGAGACTTGCCAGTAACGAGATTGAACTAGGTATGAAGATACCGACGATCGAATCTCGGGCAAGTAACATACCGATGGAGGGGGGGGGGGGGGGGGGGGGGGGGGGGGGGGGGGGGGGGGGGGGGGGGGGGGGGGGGTAAATGTTTATTATTCATGCTAGAATTGTATTAACCGGAAACTTGATAGATGTGTGGATACATAGACAAAACACCGTGTCCCTAGTAAGCCTCTACTAGACTAGCTCGTTAATCAAAGATGGTTAAGTTTCCGAACCATAGACATGTGTTGTCATTTGATGAACGGGATCACATCATTAGGAGAATGATGTGATGGACAAGACCCATTCGTTAGCTTAGCATATTGATCATTCTGTTTTATTGCTATTGCTTTCTTGGACACCGAAAAGGTTTCGGAGTGAACCGGGTATTCATCGGATCATCGGAAGGGGTTCCGGGAGGCCCCGGGAGGTCTATGGGCCTAATGGGCCAAGAGGAGGAACACACCAGCCCACAAGGGGCTGGTGCACCCCCCACCTCTAGGGCGCCGGCCCTAGAAAGGAAAAAGGGGAGGGCTAGGCCCTCCTGCCTTCCCCCTCCACATGAGGGAAAGGAAAGGGGGAGGGGGCACCTCCCCTCCCGCCTTCTCCCTGGCGCTAAACAAGGACAGGGGGGCGGCCAAGGGCAGGAGCCCAAGGTGGATTCGGCCACACTTGGGGCGCCCATTGGCTGCCTCCCCTCTCCCCCACCTATATATATGTGGGAGAGGGCGCCACACAACACCATGACAATCTCTTAGCCGTGTGCGGCGCCCCCTCCACAGTTTTGCCCCTCGTTCATATTTTCGTAGTGCTTTGGTGAAGCCCTGCGGAGATAGCTTCACCATCACCGTCACCACGCTGTCATGCTGCCGGAACTCATCCACTACTTCGCCGTCTTGCTGGACCAAGAAGGCGAGGACGTCACCGAGCTGAACATGTGCTGAACACGGAGGTGCCATACGTTCGGTACTCGATCGGTTGGATCACGAAGAAGTTCGACTACATTAACCGCGTTAACAAACGCTTCCGCTTATGGTCTACGACGGTATGTTGACACACTCTCCCCTCTCGTTGCTATGCATCTCCATGGATAGATCTTGCGTGTGCGTAGAAAGTTTTTGTTTTCCATGCAACGTTTCCCAACAGTGGTATTAGAGCCAGGTCTATGCGTAGATAATATGCGCGAGTAGAACACAAAGAGTTATGGGAGGTGATAGTCATACTGCTTACCACAAATGTCTTATTTTGATTCGGCGGTATTATGGGATGAAGCGGCCCGGACCAACCTTACATGTCCACGCACATGAGACTGGTTCCACCGACTGACATGCAACTAGTTTTGCATAAAGGTGGCTGGCGGGTGTCTATTTATCCTACTTTAGTTGAATCAAATTTGACTACAGCCGGTCCTTGAAGAAGGTTAAAACAGCAAACTTGATAAATCACCGTTGTGGTTTTTCCGTAGTTAAGAACGGTTCTTTCTAGAAGCCCGTAGTAGCCACGTAAAACTTGCAACAACAAAGTAGAGGACGTCTAACTTGTTTTTGCAGGGCATGTTGTGATGTGATATGGTCAAGACGTGATTTGATATATGTTGATGTATGAGATGATCATGTTTTGTAATATCGACAACCGGCAGGAGCCTTAGGGTTGTCTATTGATTATTGTATGACCATGTAATTGCCTTACTTTATCGCTATGCGTTAGCAGTAGTTGTAGAAGTAATAGTTGGCGAGACGACCCCGACGCACTGATGTAGATCAAGGTGTCGAGCCGGTGACGATGGAGATCATGACAATGCTTTGGAGATGGAGATCAAAAGCACAAGATGATGATGGCCATATCATGTCACATATTTTGATTGCATGTGATGTTTATCCTTTATGCATCTTATTTTGCTTAGAACGGCGGTAGCATTATAAGATGATCCCTTCACTAAATTTCAAGATAAAAGTGTTCTCCCCGAGTATGCACCGTTGCCAAAGTTCGTCGTTTCGAAGCACCTCGTGATGATCGGGTGTGATAGACTCTACGTTCACATGCAATGGGTGTAAGACAGTTTTGCACATGCATAATATTTGGGTTAAACTTCATGAGCCTAGCATGTACAGACATGGTCTCGGAACACTGGAGACCGAAAGGTCGAACATGAGTCATATAGTAGATATGATCAACATAGAGATCTTCACCATTGATGACTACCCCATCTCACGTGATGATCGGACATGGGTTAGTTGATTTGGATCATGTATCACTTAGATAACTCGAGGGATGTTTATTTAAGTGGGAGTTCATTAGTAATTTCATTAATTGAACTTAAATTTATCATGAACTTAGTCTTAATAGTTTTTGCATATCTATGTTGTAGATCAATAGCTCGCAATATAGCTCCCCTATAATTTTGATATGTTCCTAGAGAAAACTAAGTTGAAAGATGATGGTAGCAATAATTGAAGGAAATATGCCCTAGAGGCAATAATAAAGTTGTTATTTTATATTTCCTTATATCATGATAAATGTTTATTATTCATGCTAGAATTGTATTAACCGGAAACTTGATAGATGTGTGGATACATAGACAAAACACCGTGTCCCTAGTAAGCCTCTACTAGACTAGCTCGTTAATCAAAGATGGTTAAGTTTCCGAACCATAGACATGTGTTGTCATTTGATGAACGGGATCACATCATTAGGAGAATGATGTGATGGACAAGACCCATTCGTTAGCTTAGCATATTGATCATTCTGTTTTATTGCTATTGCTTTCTTCATGTCAAATACATATTCCTTCGACTATGAGATTATGCAACTCCTGGATATCGGAGGAGTACCTTGTGTGCTATCAAATGTCACAACATAACTGGGTGATTATAAAGATGCTCTACAGGTATCTCCGAAGGTATTTGTTGGGTTGGCATAGATCGAGATTAGGATTTGTCACTCCGAGTAGGGGGGGGGGGGGGGGGGGGGGGGGGGGGGGGGGGGGGGGGGGGGGGGGGGGGGGGGGGGGGGGGGGGGGGGGGGGGGGGGGGGGGGGGGGGGGGGGGGGGGGGGGGGGGGGGGGGGGGGGGGGGGGGGGGGGGGGGGGGGGGGGGGGGGGGGGGGGGGGGGGGGGGGGGGGGGGGGGGGGGGGGGGGGGGGGGGGGGGGGGGGGGGGGGGGGGGGGGGGGGGGGGGGGGGGGGGGGGGGGGGGGGGGGGGGGGGGGGGGGGGGGGGGGGGGGGGGGGGGGGGGGGGGGGGGGGGGGGGGGGGGGGGGGGGGGGGGGGGGGGGGGGGGGGGGGGGGGGGGGGGGGGGGGGGGGGGGGGGGGGGGGGGGGGGGGGGGGGGGGGGGGGGGGGGGGGGGGGGGGGGGGGGGGGGGGGGGGGGGGGGGGGGGGGGGGGGGGGGGGGGGGGGGGGGGGGGGGGGGGGGGGGGGGGGGGGGGGGGGGGGGGGGGGGGGGGGGGGGGGGGGGGGGGGGGGGGGGGGGGGGGGGGGGGGGGGGGGGGGGGGGGGGGGGGGGGGGGGGGGGGGGGGGGGGGGGGGGGGGGGGGGGGGGGGGGGGGGGGGGGGGGGGGGGGGGGGGGGGGGGGGGGGGGGGGGGGGGGGGGGGGGGGGGGGGGGGGGGGGGGGGGGGGGGGGGGGGGGGGGGGGGGGGGGGGGGGGGGGGGGGGGGGGGGGGGGGGGGGGGGGGGGGGGGGGGGGGGGGGGGGGGGGGGGGGGGGGGGGGGGGGGGGGGGGGGGGGGGGGGGGGGGGGGGGGGGGGGGGGGGGGGGGGGGGGGGGGGGGGGGGGGGGGGGGGGGGGGGGGGGGGGGGGGGGGGGGGGGGGGGGGGGGGGGGGGGGGGGGGGGGGGGGGGGGGGGGGGGGGGGGGGGGGGGGGGGGGGGGGGGGGGGGGGGGGGGGGGGGGGGGGGGGGGGGGGGGGGGGGGGGGGGGGGGGGGGGGGGGGGGGGGGGGGGGGGGGGGGGGGGGGGGGGGGGGGGGGGGGGGGGGGGGGGGGGGGGGGGGGGGGGGGGGGGGGGGGGGGGGGGGGGGGGGGGGGGGGGGGGGGGGGGGGGGGGGGGGGGGGGGGGGGGGGGGGGGGGGGGGGGGGGGGGGGGGGGGGGGGGGGGGGGGGGGGGGGGGGGGGGGGGGGGGGGGGGGGGGGGGGGGGGGGGGGGGGGGGGGGGGGGGGGGGGGGGGGGGGGGGGGGGGGGGGGGGGGGGGGGGGGGGGGGGGGGGGGGGGGGGGGGGGGGGGGGGGGGGGGGGGGGGGGGGGGGGGGGGGGGGGGGGGGGGGGGGGGGGGGGGGGGGGGGGGGGGGGGGGGGGGGGGGGGGGGGGGGGGGGGGGGGGGGGGGGGGGGGGGGGGGGGGGGGGGGGGGGGGGGGGGGGGGGGGGGGGGGGGGGGGGGGGGGGGGGGGGGGGGGGGGGGGGGGGGGGGGGGGGGGGGGGGGGGGGGGGGGGGGGGGGGGGGGGGGGGGGGGGGGGGGGGGGGGGGGGGGGGGGGGGGGGGGGGGGGGGGGGGGGGGGGGGGGGGGGGGGGGGGGGGGGGGGGGGGGGGGGGGGGGGGGGGGGGGGGGGGGGGGGGGGGGGGGGGGGGGGGGGGGGGGGGGGGGGGGGGGGGGGGGGGGGGGGGGGGGGGGGGGGGGGGGGGGGGGGGGGGGGGGGGGGGGGGGGGGGGGGGGGGGGGGGGGGGGGGGGGGGGGGGGGGGGGGGGGGGGGGGGGGGGGGGGGGGGGGGGGGGGGGGGGGGGGGGGGGGGGGGGGGGGGGGGGGGGGGGGGGGGGGGGGGGGGGGGGGGGGGGGGGGGGGGGGGGGGGGGGGGGGGGGGGGGGGGGGGGGGGGGGGGGGGGGGGGGGGGGGGGGGGGGGGGGGGGGGGGGGGGGGGGGGGGGGGGGGGGGGGGGGGGGGGGGGGGGGGGGGGGGGGGGGGGGGGGGGGGGGGGGGGGGGGGGGGGGGGGGGGGGGGGGGGGGGGGGGGGGGGGGGGGGGGGGGGGGGGGGGGGGGGGGGGGGGGGGGGGGGGGGGGGGGGGGGGGGGGGGGGGGGGGGGGGGGGGGGGGGGGGGGGGGGGGGGGGGGGGGGGGGGGTTGCTTAGTACGGCGGTAACATTATAAGATGATCCCTCACGAAAATTTCAAGGTATAAGTGTTCTCCCTGAGTATGCACTGTTGCGACAGTTCGTCGTGCCGAGACACCACATGATGATCGGGTGTGATAAGCTCTACGTTCACATACAACGGGTGCAAGACAGTTTTGCACGTGCGGAATACTCAGGTTAAACTTGACGAGCCTAGCATGTACAGACATGACCTTGGAACACTGGAGACCGAAAGGTCGAACGTGAATCATATAGTAGATATGATCAACATAGAGATGTTCACCATTGAAAATTACTCCATCTCACGTGATGATCGGACATGGTTTAGTTGATATGGATCACGTGATCATTTAGATGACTCGAGGGATGTCTATCTAAGTGGGAGGTCTTAAGTAATATGATTAATTGAACTTAATTCATCATGAACTTAGTCCTGATAGTATTTGCATATCTATGTTGTAGATCAATAGCTCGCGTTATAGCTCTCCTATGTTTTTTTATATGTTCCTAGAGAGGGGGGGGGGGGGGGGGGGGGGGGGGGGGGGGGGGGGGGGGGGGGGGGGGGGGGGGGGGGGGGGGGGGGGGGGGGGGGGGGGGGGGGGGGGGGGGGGGGGGGGGGGGGGGGGGGGGGGGGGGGGGGGGGGGGGGGGGGGGGGGGGGGGGGGGGGGGGGGGGGGGGGGGGGGGGGGGGGGGGGGGGGGGGGGGGGGGGGGGGGGGGGGGGGGGGGGGGGGGGGGGGGGGGGGGGGGGGGGGGGGGGGGGGGGGGGGGGGGGGGGGGGGGGGGGGGGGGGGGGGGGGGGGGGGGGGGGGGGGGGGGGGGGGGGGGGGGGGGGGGGGGGGGGGGGGGGGGGGGGGGGGGGGGGGGGGGGGGGGGGGGGGGGGGGGGGGGGGGGGGGGGGGGGGGGGGGGGGGGGGGGGGGGGGGGGGGGGGGGGGGGGGGGGGGGGGGGGGGGGGGGGGGGGGGGGGGGGGGGGGGGGGGGGGGGGGGGGGGGGGGGGGGGGGGGGGGGGGGGGGGGGGGGGGGGGGGGGGGGGGGGGGGGGGGGGGGGGGGGGGGGGGGGGGGGGGGGGGGGGGGGGGGGGGGGGGGGGGGGGGGGGGGGGGGGGGGGGGGGGGGGGGGGGGGGGGGGGGGGGGGGGGGGGGGGGGGGGGGGGGGGGGGGGGGGGGGGGGGGGGGGGGGGGGGGGGGGGGGGGGGGGGGGGGGGGGGGGGGGGGGGGGGGGGGGGGGGGGGGGGGGGGGGGGGGGGGGGGGGGGGGGGGGGGGGGGGGGGGGGGGGGGGGGGGGGGGGGGGGGGGGGGGGGGGGGGGGGGGGGGGGGGGGGGGGGGGGGGGGGGGGGGGGGGGGGGGGGGGGGGGGGGGGGGGGGGGGGGGGGGGGGGGGGGGGGGGGGGGGGGGGGGGGGGGGGGGGGGGGGGGGGGGGGGGGGGGGGGGGGGGGGGGGGGGGGGGGGGGGGGGGGGGGGGGGGGGGGGGGGGGGGGGGGGGGGGGGGGGGGGGGGGGGGGGGGGGGGGGGGGGGGGGGGGGGGGGGGGGGGGGGGGGGGGGGGGGGGGGGGGGGGGGGGGGGGGGGGGGGGGGGGGGGGGGGGGGGGGGGGGGGGGGGGGGGGGGGGGGGGGGGGGGGGGGGGGGGGGGGGGGGGGGGGGGGGGGGGGGGGGGGGGGGGGGGGGGGGGGGGGGGGGGGGGGGGGGGGGGGGGGGGGGGGGGGGGGGGGGGGGGGGGGGGGGGGGGGGGGGGGGGGGGGGGGGGGGGGGGGGGGGGGGGGGGGGGGGGGGGGGGGCATTTGCTTGAAATATTAACTTCAACTCCTGGAACATCTCATATGGTCCATGATGTTCAAAACATCTTTCAAGTCCCGATTCTAAGCCGTAGAGCATGGCACACTGAACTATCGAGTAGTCATCAGATCGAGCTTGCCAGACATTCATAACATCAACATTTGCTCCTGCAGCAGGCCTTTCACCTAGCGGTGCATCAAGGACATAATTCTTCTATGCAGCAATGAGGAAAATCCTCAAGTTACGGACCCAGTCCGTGTAGTTGCTACCATCATCTTTCAACTTAGCTTTCTCTAGGAAAGCATTAAAAATTCAAGGGAACGGTAGCACGGGCCATTGATCTACAACATAGATACGCAAAAACTATCAGGACTAAGTTCATGATAAATTAAGTTCAATTAATCATATTACTTAAGAACTCCCACTTAGATAGACATCCCTCGAGTCATCTAAATGATCATGTGATCCATATCAACTAAACCATGCCCGATCATCACATGAGATGAAGTAGTTTTCAATGGTGAACATCTCTATATTGATCATATCTACTATATGATTCACATTCGACCTTTCGGTCTCAGTGTTCCAAGGTCATGTCTGTACATGCTAGGCTCGTCAAGTTTAACCTGAGTATTCTGCATGTGCAAAACTGTCTTGCACCCGTTGTATGTGAACGTAGAGCTTATCACACCCGATCATCACGTGGTGTCTCGGCACGATGAACTGTCGCAACGGTGCATACTCAGGGAGAACACTTATACCTTGAAATTTTAGTGAGGGGTCATCTTATAATGCTACCGTCGTACTAAGCAAAATAAGATGCATAAAAGATAAACATCACATGCAATCAAAATATGTGACATGATATGGCCATCATCATCTTGTGCCTTTGATCTCCATCTCCAAAGCACCGTCATGATCTCCATCGTCACCGGCTTGACATCTTGATCTCCATCGTAGCGTCGTTGTCGTCTCACCAACTATTGCTTCTACAACTATCGCTAACACATAGTGATAAAATAAAGCAATTACATGGCGTTTGCATTTAATACAATAAAGCAACAACCATAAGGCTCCTGCCAGTTGCTGATAACTTTTACAAAACATGATCATCTCATACAAAAACGTATATCACATCATGTCTTGACCATATCATATCACAACATGCCCTGCAAAAACAAGTTAGACGTCCTCTACTTTGTTGTTGCAAGTTTTACGTGGCTGCTACGGGCTTCTAGTAAGAACCGTTCTTACCTACGCATCAAAACCACAATGATGTTTCGTCAAGTTTGCTGTTTTAACCTTCAACAAGGACCGGTCATAGTCAAATTCGATTCAACTAAAGTTGGAGAAACAGACACCCGCTAGCCACCTTTATGCAAAACAAGTTGCATGTTTGTCTGTGGAACCGGTCTCATGAACGTGGTCATGTAAGGTTGGTCCGGGCCGCTTCATCCAACAATACTGCTGAATCAAAATAAGACGTTGGTGGTAAGCAGTATGTCTATTATCGCCCACAACTCTTTGTGTTCTACTCGTGCATATCATCTACGCATAGACCTGGCTCGTATGCCACTGTTGGGGGGGGGGGGGGGGGGGGGGGGGGGGGGGGGGGGGGGGGGGGGGGGGGGGGGGGGGGGGGGGGGGGGGGGGGGGGGGGGGGGGGGGGGGGGGGGGGGGGGGGGGGGGGGGGGGGGGGGGGGGGGGGGGGGGGGGGGGGGGGGGGGGGGGGGGGGGGGGGGGGGGGGGGGGGGGGGGGGGGGGGGGGGGGGGGGGGGGGGGGGGGGGGGGGGGGGGGGGGGGGGGGGGGGGGGGGGGGGGGGGGGGGGGGGGGGGGGGGGGGGGGGGGGGGGGGGGGGGGGGGGGGGGGGGGGGGGGGGGGGGGGGGGGGGGGGGGGGGGGGGGGGGGGGGGGGGGGGGGGGGGGGGGGGGGGGGGGGGGGGGGGGGGGGGGGGGGGGGGGGGGGGGGGGGGGGGGGGGGGGGGGGGGGGGGGGGGGGGGGGGGGGGGGGGGGGGGGGGGGGGGGGGGGGGGGGGGGGGGGGGGGGGGGGGGGGGGGGGGGGGGGGGGGGGGGGGGGGGGGGGGGGGGGGGGGGGGGGGGGGGGGGGGGGGGGGGGGGGGGGGGGGGGGGGGGGGGGGGGGGGGGGGGGGGGGGGGGGGGGGGGGGGGGGGGGGGGGGGGGGGGGGGGGGGGGGGGGGGGGGGGGGGGGGGGGGGGGGGGGGGGGGGGGGGGGGGGGGGGGGGGGGGGGGGGGGGGGGGGGGGGGGGGGGGGGGGGGGGGGGGGGGGGGGGGGGGGGGGGGGGGGGGGGGGGGGGGGGGGGGGGGGGGGGGGGGGGGGGGGGGGGGGGGGGGGGGGGGGGGGGGGGGGGGGGGGGGGGGGGGGGGGGGGGGGGGGGGGGGGGGGGGGGGGGGGGGGGGGGGGGGGGGGGGGGGGGGGGGGGGGGGGGGGGGGGGGGGGGGGGGGGGGGGGGGGGGGGGGGGGGGGGGGGGGGGGGGGGGGGGGGGGGGGGGGGGGGGGGGGGGGGGGGGGGGGGGGGGGGGGGGGGGGGGGGGGGGGGGGGGGGGGGGGGGGGGGGGGGGGGGGGGGGGGGGGGGGGGGGGGGGGGGGGGGGGGGGGGGGGGGGGGGGGGGGGGGGGGGGGGGGGGGGGGGGGGGGGGGGGGGGGGGGGGGGGGGGGGGGGGGGGGGGGGGGGGGGGGGGGGGGGGGGGGGGGGGGGGGGGGGGGGGGGGGGGGGGGGGGGGGGGGGGGGGGGGGGGGGGGGGGGGGGGGGGGGGGGGGGGGGGGGGGGGGGGGGGGGGGGGGGGGGGGGGGGGGGGGGGGGGGGGGGGGGGGGGGGGGGGGGGGGGGGGGGGGGGGGGGGGGGGGGGGGGGGGGGGGGGGGGGGGGGGGGGGGGGGGGGGGGGGGGGGGGGGGGGGGGGGGGGGGGGGGGGGGGGGGGGGGGGGGGGGGGGGGGGGGGGGGGGGGGGGGGGGGGGGGGGGGGGGGGGGGGGGGGGGGGGGGGGGGGGGGGGGGGGGGGGGGGGGGGGGGGGGGGGGGGGGGGGGGGGGGGGGGGGGGGGGGGGGATCGGAAAGGTTCCGAGTGATTCGGGTATTTTTCGGAGTACCGGAGAGTTACGAGAATTCGCCGGGGAGTATATGGGCCTTATTGGGCTTTAGGGGAAAGAGAGATGGGAGGCTGCGCGCCCCCCCAAGGCCTAGTCCGAATTTGACTAGGGGGAGGGGCGGCGCCCCCTCCTTCCTTCTCTTCTCTTTTCCCTTTCCTTCTCTCCTACTCCTACTACATGGAAGGGGGGGGGGGAATCCTACTCCCGGTGGGAGTAGGACTCCCCAGGGCGCGCCATAGAGAGGGCCGGCCCCTCCCCTCCTCCACTCCTTTATATATGTGGCCAAGGGGCACCCCATAGACACAACAATTGATCATTGATCTCTTAGCCGTGTGCGGTGCCCCCCTCCACCATAATCCACCTCGATCATATCGTAACGATGCTTAGGCGAAGCCCTGCATCGGTAGCATCATCATCACCGTCACCACGCCATCGTGCTGATGAAACTCTCCTGTGAAGCTTTGCTAGATCGGAGCTCGCGGGACGTCATCGAGTTGAACGTGTGCTGAACTGGGAGGTGCCGTGCGTTCGGTACTTGGATCGGTCGGATCGTGAAGACGTACGACTACATCAACCGCGTTGTGCTAACGCTTCCGCTTTCGATCTACGAGGGTATGTGGACACACTCTCCCCTCTCGTTGTTATGCATCACCATGATCCTGTGTGTGCGTAGGAATTTTTTTGAAATTACTACGTTCCCTAACAGTGGCATCCAAGCCTGGTTTTATGCGTAGATGTTATATGCACGAGTAGAACACAAGTGAGTTGTGGGCGATACAAGTCATACTGCTTACCAGCATGTCATACTTTGGTTCGGCGGTATTGTTGGATGAAGCGGCCCGGACCGACATTACGCGTACGCTTACGCGAGACTGGTTCTACCAACGTGCTTTGCACACAGGTGGCTGGCGGGTGTCAGTTTCTCCAACTTTAGTTGAACCGAGTGTGGCTACGCCCGGTCCTTGTGAAGGTTAAAACATCACTAACTTGATGAAGTATCGTTGTGGTTTTGATGCGTAGGTAAGAACGGTTCTTGCTCAGCCCATAGC